>VDFB02026604.1:0-12974 GCA_007258455.2 Sequoia sempervirens | reverse complement strand
TGAATGTTGCGGCTGCGGGGTGGGGGTGGATTTGGAATGGCGTTTGTGATGGTGGTGAATGGTGATGTTGTGTTGATCATTTGGTTGGTAGATGGTGTTGTCATGTTGATTGCGTGAAAGGTGGATGGTGTTGTCGTGTTGATTGTGTGATAGGTGGATGGTGTTGTTAATGTGGTAAGTGGCATCATTGATGTGATTGGCCCTTGAGAGACCATGTTTTGCAATGTTGTGGGGGTGTTTGATGATGTTGCCATTGCTTGCGTGTTTGCCGTTTGTGATGTCAACAATAAGTTTTGAGCGTTTGGCAAGATGTTTTGATTGATGGTTGGGATGTATGTTTGATGGATACTTGGTAGAGGGGGAAGCCCTAAACCAAGGAGTGGTGTTGATGACAATGGTGATGGTGGGAGAGGCGGAAATGTAAGGGGGGTGAATCCCTGCGAGAGTGTTGTGGTGTTGAAAATGCCCCCTGCTCCGAATATGTCTCCCTCCTCTTGTGAATTCGTGAGAAGAGGTGTTTGTGGTGCTCCATGAAATGATGTCGATGATAGGTCATAATGTAAAGTGAGAGGAACATTTTGGTGTAATGGATTATGGAGGATGTTTTGTTCCACTGTGGTGTTTGCGTCCAAGTTATGGTTATTCACAAGGGGATGTGATTGAAGTTCATTGAGAAATGTGTTTCCCTTGTTGACATTTGGTTGAGTTGGAGCAATCGATGTCGTGATTTTTGGAATGTTTTGCGTGACGTTTTGGGATGGAGGTGTAGATGAAATGGGGATGGTGGATGAGATTGGCGGAAAAGAGGTCTCTACTATGGTGCTCACATCAAAATCTGAAGGCAACTTGGCCCCTTGCTTTGCTAGTTCAAGCATGTACAACGAAGGGTTGAGTCTCATCATGACGTTGATGATTCTATGGTTATCCGGATTTTGGAGCATTTCAGCTATTTCTTCATGAGACATTCCAAAGGTGAGGTCCTCCCCTTGATTTTCTTCTTGTGGGTTTTGTGATGATGAGGGGACCAATGGATTGCTTGATTCTGCAAGATTCATTTATGTGTTTGTTTGGCTAAGGTCACTTGAAGCGGGAGTTTCTTTGTGGGCTTCCATACTCTTCTTGTATTGAGATCTCGTTTGAACCATAAAACAAGGATCAATCTTCGAGAATATGGGAGATGAATCTCTTGATTCCTTGGATTTAATCTCTATTTTATGTCCCAAAGTGAAAGTTTTAGGATGCTTTTTAGGATCAAACGTGATGATGATATGATGGTGATGTTCAAAGATGGATGTTATGGATGTTTTGACTTTTGATAGATCTTGAATGAAATACTAGGCTTTGGATTTTTGATTGGTTTGATTTTTTGGATTTTGAGATTTTGTCCTTGATCTTGATTTGGATTTTGATTTGGATTTTGAACAAAAAGAACCCTAAGATGTTTGATAATGATCTAAAGGATAGTTGTGTTCAAAGGATGATGATTTGGATATGTGTGAGGAGAAGGATGCATCTACCTACACCTACCCAAACAAGATGATTGTTTCACTAAGTATATGGAGAAGGATTCATCTACATACACTAAGATAGACAAGATGATTTGGATGACTTTGACTAAAGATATGCAAAAGGATGCATTCACACATTCCTAGCCAAAGGTGTTTTGATAAATGTTTTCAAGGACTTGATCTCAATGAGTTTGAATGATTGCTTGATTTTGTCATAAAGCCTAGTACTTCAAGGATGATTTCAAGGTTTTTCAAAAGATGACTTGTGAGATGGATGTTTGGATGTTTTTGAAAGATGGATGAAAAAAGGTTTGATTTGTTTTGATCCCTAGATGAACCTAAAAAGACCACTTTGTATTTTCCAAGACCTAGGTATTGAAGAGAATGCATATGCTTCCTAAAGACCTTTGTTAACCAAGGAATGATTTGAACATTTTGGATTTCCAATCAATGATTTTTGCTTTTGGGATTTTGGAGTCTTCAACACACATGAAAGTTCATTTTGCTTAGTCTTTGCTTAATGGATTTATTTTACCAAAAACACTCTCTTTGATTAAAGTTTCAAACTAAGATGTACCAATGTCTTAATTTCTTTAAACCCCACAAGATATTTTATGTGGAAATTCAATGAACTTAAGGCAAGGGTTTTGCTATTGTTTACTCAAGAAGACAAATTGAGATATAATCCAATGCTTAGGAACCTCTACGAACGTGAATCCGCAGGGAAAGCAGTAACATATGGATTGAGTCAATGATATTTGTCTTAAAGAGGGTTTGAAATTTTGAGAACCATGTTGAATGTTTGTTTGCAAAATGTTTTCGAATACACTCTGTGTTTTCAAACAAAGAATAATTACAAGCCCTATGGATGTGATAGACAATGTTTGTTGAGTCCCCACTTGGACAAGTCCAGCTACGCCTACTTTTAGCGGATGGTTAGATGCTTGACCCCACTGGCTCCCCTCCACTGCACTCACTTATACGGGGCAGCCAAGCACCAACACCCATGAAACTCCCATGGCATGCTTTCCATCTCTACTAAAAAGTCAGAATTAGGCTGCTTCGTAATCCATCGCTCTTGCACCAACAAACAGATATGATTTTGGCAAAATTCTAGCACATAGGTTCTAGTAAGGACTTTCCGCTCTCGCGGGAGATTGACTCCACGCAAGAGTCCCTTCGATTCGGTCGAGCTAAACCGCTGCGATTATGGCGCTTAACCAAAACCCTCATTTATATCCCTTCCAGCCTAAAGTCAATTTGGCTTTAGAGTGTTACCGAGTCGCCGCCATGAGTACTTTTTCCCCAAGGCAGGCCCTCTAAGATAAACAAAAGCGAGCAAAGACACAATCCGTAACTCGATCGATCTTTGATGGCACAAAGAAAGAGAATGTACGCGAAAATGCCCCTACTCACACCCGCACAAGATGTTCAATTTTTAAGCCCAAATTGAAGTGTTTCAAAGCAATAAAATGTATTTTGAGTGTTTCTCTTGCACCCTAGATCGCACGAAGCGCAAGGGGAGAGGATACGTACTCAAAAGACAATCACACAAATCAAACACTTGTTTGTTTTAAGCACCAAATGAAATATGAAGATTGTTTGTTCAATTTTTAACCCAAAACGAAATCTAGTAAGTGTGTCCTAAGGTTCGTTTTAAGTCCTTTGCAATGAAAAACAATTTGTTCGTTTTAGCCCCAATTGAAAACTAATGTTCTAAAACGAAAAGGAAAACAATTTCGTGAAGTGTTGATCAAACACTTAAAGTGTTAAAAAACACATTGTGTTTTCAAAGAAAAGAAAAAATATTTCCCTCCTTTCGTTTTCGTTTTGTGAAGTAGTTTTGATCAAAGTGTTAAAAAACACATTGTGTTTTCAAACAAAAATCCTCCTCCTCTTTTGCTTTGCACCTTTTCGCCTTCGTTGTTTGTACCTCTTTCGTTAGTCTTTGTTTCCCTTTTGTACCTTTCACCTTTCGCTTGTACCTTCGCTTGTACCTTCGTTTGCTTTTGTACCTATTCCATAGTTGGATTGGTGTCACATGTGCTAGTGACCCTTTCCCAATCCTTGATCAAAGCTCAAATTGAAAATGCTATGAAGATGGTGGAGTGATGATAAACAAGATCAAATCTCAAATGAAGAGAGTAACCTTGCATGAAATTGTGAAGGATTTGCTCAAAGATGAAGCACCTATTTAAAGATTTTCAAAATGCCAAGTGTTGAAGAGGGACCAATGTGGGATCAAAAACAAGCCAATGAGTTGAGGACACTTGTCATCATGTGATTAGTTGATGTATATGCAAGATTTGGGAAGAGTGCCTAAGAGGGGGAATTTTTGAATTCAAATTTGCAATAAATTTTGAGAGGGGGACAAGAAAGGAGAGCAAATAAATGCCCTGTTTGACTTGTCATGTTGAGGAAAATGAGTGTTTTAATAAATCAATAAAATTGATTTATTGTGCAAGTGGCTAGGTCTAGATAATGCAAGTGGGATGTGATTAGTATTGGATTAGGATTAGATGATGATCATGCTAATTAATGCTGATTAGATTATTTTGACTTTTTGGACTTTGATAATTGATTTATTTAAGTCAGAAAATGATGGAAAATGTATGATTTGGATTTGATTTAAATAAAGTCCCGATTTATTGGATGAATGGAATATGATTATGCATGATGTAAATTTGACATGTCTACGTGATGAAGCACAAAAGCCAAAATGGAAGCTTCTAAAACCCCTCCAAAAGGTCCTCCAAATGTAGAATAGTCAAGCTAAGTCCAAGGTCACACTGAAGGTGTGACAAAACAGCCTCCAAAATAGTCATTTCTCTCCAAAACATTTAAAGGCACAATTCACACACTCTCCTCATGTCTAATAGTCACAATTTTGTCTCCCGCAGCCTTGACCCATGCTACATGTGTGTTTTGAAAACACAAGACTCTATTTTGCATTTAAAACAATAATTTGGTTAAGTGATTCATATTACATCACTTAATCAAATTACTTTACATTTAAAAGACAAATGCAAAAAAAACCCCACCACTATCCTTGGATTACATTTATATTTTCATTAAATAAACATCATTAAAATAAAAGTTATTTACAAATCACTTACATAATGACTTACAATTGACAAAATGCAAACTAAATGATATTTAAATGCTTGCAAAAGCATTAAGAAAAAATAAATTCTTCCAAGTCATTTGATCACTTCTATTTACCTTCATTTTGTACTTCAAGACCAAAAGACATGACTATGACTTAGTCAACCACCTTGATTTTCAAAGGCAAATAAAAAGGCCCAATAATTCAGCCTATGTGAGGTCCAAAAACTTTGGAAGGCACATCATACTTCAGAGGAATCATATGTTTTCACTTGGAGGACTTATCATTGATTTAGAACACAAGGCATATGTTCCCAAATGAAAAATAAAGCAATTTTTTCCTAAGTCCTAATACTCACCATCGGCCCACTTAACACATTAATATGTGTTTCATTTTTAAAAAATAATGGGAAAAAATCCCATCGGCCTCCAATGTAGGGTTCAAACCCTAAACAAAATAATGGGAAAAGCAAAAGAAACCCATTTCATTTTGATTCGAGCCTTCTGGAAGAAACTTTTGCCACCATGAAGGTTTGATGAAAGCTCTGGAAACATGATTTCGATTGGTTGATTCTTGACATTTTCTGATGAAAAACACATAAAATAACAGGTAATTTGTTGTTTTGTGTATAAAATCTGTATTTTCCATTTCTTTGAAGGCCATTTGATGTTCAACAATCGTGGCCATAAGCATATCTCTTACCACTTTAGTGTTATTTCTTCTCTCTATGATTGTTCATTTGCTTCTCACAGCCGCCATGGTTTCACTCTGAAGATTAAAAGGAAGCTCGAATGGAAGCTTTTTGTTTTTTGAAATGCTTTGAATATTGCCAAAAAAATGAGCAAGACCTTCAGGTAATCTCCACCAAACCCACTCCATTTTGGTTTTTGAGCAAAAAGAGCTCTTTTGAGCCTCCATACTTGAAAATAAAGCAAAACATGTTCATTTTCTTCTGCATTTGAAGTTAAATGAAGAAACCCCAATGTATTTTGTTGTTTCTGTGAATAAAATTTGATCTTTGGCCACAGCCTGTAGAGAAATGAAATGGTTTTTATTGCTTTAGCATTTCTATCTTTCTTTCCATTTTTTCATGAAAGACTTCATTCATTTCCTCTGTATTTGAATTCTTCCGCAAACCCCAAGTGGGTTTCTTCATTTTGAGGAAAAAAGAATGGCTCTTTTGCCAAGGCCATGAAAGATTAATTGGATTTCTACATTTTTTTATTTTCTTTAAAACTTCATGATAGCTTTTAAAATGGCACTGTATTTGCAATTTTTTACTTAAACCCCAAGTGGGTTTCTTGAACTTGAAGAAAATAATGCTTGTTGGTCGTGACCATGGAAAGAGAATCTGGTTTTTAAAAGAACATTTCTATAGAAATCTCTCCAAAAGATAAAGATTGCTCTTTATTCTTTTGTTTGTAAATATAAATTGAAAACCCAAGTGGGTTTCCCTATTTTGTAGAAAGCTTGCAATTCCAGGCTACAGCCATGAACATATGAATTGGGTTTTTTTAATATGCCATTTTTTTGCATTTTAGAATGAAACCCCAAATGGGTATTTTCCATTGTGAAAGAAAAAGACCTCCTTGCCTATGTATTTTGCATCTCATGGTAAACCCAGATGGGTTCTTTAATTTGTGAAAGAAAACTCAAATTTTGTTGGCACAAAGATAATGTTGCCCCCAAAGGTTTGGTTGTAAAATGATTCAATGACATTGCACAGTGTGGGTATAATTTAAAAGCTACACTTCTTTTCCATTCTACAATTCTTGAGAATCATGAAGGCTCTGTTTGTTTTGATTTTTTGCATTCTTGTTATTATTTGAAAGATTATCATGCACTCTGCCATTGTCTCTAGATATTGAGTGCTCTCTAAACCTGAAAAATGCCTCACATGATACCAAACCCCAAAATAAGTTCTAACATTGTTGGGATCCTATAACCTTAGAAGATAATGGCATCAATATAAACCAAAACATGCAGATCCCATATTATTCACAACCGTTAGCCATCATATGCATTATCCTCAAACCATGATTGCCATTGGCACCTTCCTTAGGCCTATAGGCATGTAGTGGTTTAAGTTCAATGTATGGACTACCTTCTAATCTCTTCACTATCATATGATTTTAATGACATGTCTTCTTGCAACTAGTGACAAGCCTTGAAATCCTTTTTGCTGCATTTTTGGATTGTACTCTAACAAGGGTGTCATAGGGTTTATGAATGTTAGCCATTACCCTTTCAACATTTGTGTGTTTTTCCTATTGTGAGTGGTGACTATACTATCCTTTCCATGATAGCCTCTTATGTTCCTGAATAACTATGGTAACTCCTTATGCTTGTGGCTGATCATGTTCCGTGCAGTCCTATCTTTTGAATTCCCGTGTCTTTGCATCCTTTGTTCAATAGAATCATGATCTTTGTAGATTATCCTGCATCATGAGACCATAATTGTATGATTGTATTTTAAGGATTCCTACTCCTCCCTCCATGTTACCATTGTGTTGTATGAAAAAAGGCATGGAAACTTCCTTATGAGTTCCATCTTTTGAAAGAACTCTACAAATTCATCTAGTTTATTTGCCTTGCAAAGAGCACCAATGACAATTTCATAGAATAAACTACATTCTGAAAGTTCATCTCTCTTATAGTATGCATTATATCAATGGCTTGTTTTAAAATTTGAAACTGGTATAGATAGAATCCCATTTGCATTTACTTATGATGTCACACACTCAAGTGATGCAAGTGTGTATGCCTCCTTTGAGAATACAAATTTAAGATTGTTGTCATGTAGCATTCTTTGGCATTAAACATTGAAAGAATAATGCAAGACATGACAGATTGCATTACTTTGTTACACCCAATGCATCCTTTGTTGGTATCAAAGGGCTGAATTCTCTTGTTGATTCTTTCTCAATCATGTTGGCTTGGTCTTTAAATGAAACACTTAGACTTATTGATAGGCAACAACCTATTGATCATTTGGTAAGCAACAATATTGAAAGAATGTTTTTCATTTTAGATGTAAAACAAAATGCATGGTGAACCTTGTCTCCTACTGCTTGATTCCTTTTATGCGGTCTCCATTGGATGTGAATGGTTGATCATGTTGTTGGAATTTTGTTAGCTCCATTGATGCACTACCTTGCATCACTTGATGGTTGTTGATTTGTCCAAATACTTATAGATGTTCATATGTTGGCCTCATTTATGAAACACATTCTCTTTACATAGCCTTCTTTGAAGATAATGTTTAGGAGATGCTCCATTGAGGGAACTATTGTTTGAAATTCATTAATATCATGATGTGATTTGCTTCCATGTTGTTCATTGCATTCTGAAATACATTTCTTTTTTGGACCTTGTTGTCCTGTAGCATGAAGTGATTGTTTCATGCCTCCAATGATCATTGATTTGGTTTTGATTTGGTTCAATGTGAGTAGTGTATACTCCCTTTGTATCATGTATACTTGTGTCTTTCACCATGTTCTCTTCACTACTCTGTCTTTGACTCTTGGCACACAAGGTTGTTATTTCTCATTGATTCTTGTTGTCCTATTAATGTAGATCATTTTTGTTGTCCCACTATGAAATGTAGCATGTATTCTCCTTTAGGACTGCCCTAATATTCATGGTTTCCACAACAATTGCTTGCTTCCCCACATGTTTGTGACCTTCTCTTCACAATATTTCAGACCCTTGATCATGTGCAACAAATAAACACCATCTCCTCACTTTAATCCTAGTGGGCAGACACATGTCGCCTATGTTGGTGACCTAAAAGCTCACCATCCTATGTGATGTGTGGCTATCCATTAGGATTGAGGTGAGAGGGACTTGACAATACCTTGGACTGTCACTTCTTGCTACCTAATATGCATCATGATGGCTTTAGGCATGCCTTGATTTATCCTTCATTATTTAAGAGATGCATAATTGAACTTGATGCATCTCTGAAATCATTTATTTATTTTAATAAAATGGATCATGGATCCACTTAAGATGATTGAAAGACATGTCTAGAAAAATGTACCTTCCTTTTGACATGATGGAAGCCATATGACTGATTCATTATGAAAAGATGAAGTATGAACTCTTGATAGCTCAAATTGTGTGTTGCATCTTTTGAATTTGATAATGAAATTTGATCAACTGGTGTGATTCCATATTGATTTAATGCATTAATAGCATGTCTATCATTGATTTGATCAAGTTTCTCAATTTCTTATCCCTCTTAAAACATCAGAGGGAAGCATGTTGAGCTCTACCCTCGTGGGAGCCACATTTACCCCACATGTTGTAATTAGCTGAATCAGAACAGTAACAAGACTTGTCCTAAATCTACACAAGCAACAAATAGCTAGATAAACAAAGCATTTTATAGGTGTGTTTGATCACTCCTTTCTTGTTTTTAGGGACACTTATGGTATGCTACTATTTTAATGCTTGTAGACATAGATCACATGTTTATGGATGTTTTGCATATAATTTTGATCAGGGATCTTTCATTGCTCTAATAGAACTATTTTAATCCAATGGAGGAAACCTAGGAGCAGCGAGGAGGATGTCAAATGGAAGCAAAGTAGCAGAGATGATGCGAGGCCAAGTCAATGGGATTCGTCATTCCACCAAGCAATGACGGGTCCTTTTTCATGTTATATGAAATTTACTTTTGTTATCCATATGTGTATAATTTATTCTTTACTAGCATTAGGATAGCTAGTCCCTGGGCTTGTGAGGGACATTACGTTCATGATTATCAATAAAGATTACATTTGAAATACATATGGTTCTCTTTCTTATTTGTTTGTAATTGCAACACTAGAATAAAATGCAATCTATTTTTTGAAAATCTCTTTCATGCATATTGATGAACTTAGTAGAATATAATGTATCTTTTAATGTTTAAACAAAAACACAAAAAGAATAAACACTAAGTTACCTGATTTTAGTTGAAAGCTAAAAATCAGGTAACAATAGGATAACATGTTTGGATAGAGTATGCCTCTTTGGAAAATGCCTCATAGCTCAAATAATGCTAGCTAGGATAGGATCAATGATAGTGACCCATGTCAAGATGTTTACCATAAGCAAGTGTGAAGTACATACCGAACCTTTGCCAAGATCAAGATAAGTTAGATGTGATGAAAATGGATTAGATAATTAATCATGGATTTATTATGGATAAGATGGATGGAATTCAAGATTTATTATGGATGGGATAAGATGCTTCCACCTGAAATGGTAAACATAGATGCTTGATTTTACTCATGATGCCTGTTTTCTAGGTTTTCATCATGGTACTTGTCCAAGCGCCGCCAAAGTGGTTTTCACTAGAGGACAATTTTTCTCTTGATTGTTTTCTTGATTTTTTTTAATTTTTTTTAATTTTTTTGAACCTTTATGCTCATGTTGAACCACCTAGTGGTGTTGATGTAGACATTGTTGGTGTTGATATAGATGTTGTTGTTATCATGATGTGCCAATGATATCCTACTTGGAGGAGTTGTTTTGCTAAGATGCGGACACTTGAATGTAACCTTTGGATCTTTTCATCTTCTTTATTGATACTGAAGTTAACCTTACTTATATGTGCACATCGTGATAGAGTTCCCTTAGAGTCCTTATGATAAAGAGTTGTTTCCAACACACAATCAATACGAGATTTGGATACCATGAATGTTGAAGTGGATGCTGGAATGCGTTGAGGGATACGAGATGCAGATGGATTGTTCGACAGTTTAGAATCTTTGATTCTCCAAACTTGGGATGATGAGAAATGATGGGTGAATATGGAGATTTGATTGGGACGAACTTCTTGATGTACCTTGTAGGTCACTCTTGAATCTTTCTTTTATATCGATTGATAGTTTTGATGGATGAACTTCCTTTTTAATTTTTCCCCATAGTTTCTTTCACTAATGGAGTGTGATAGGGATGATTTTCTTTATTTTTCTTTGGTATCCATTTGAATTTTTCTTGTCCATTTTTCTTTGTCAATTCTTTGGCTTCAATAATTTTCTCTTTTCTTTGATATAGACCTCTTACTTGTGGTTGGTCCCAATTAGTGGGTGGAAAGATGCATGGATGATGATTCATGATATGAATGGTTGGAGTGTTGGTGGCTATTTTATCATAAGGACTCTTCATGCTCCCCATGTTGGTGTTTGCACTAGATAAAGCTACCCCTAGTATTATGAGATTATTATTGACATGCTTTGATTTTTCTGCTAACAAACCATTTCCTTTTTGTTCAAGATGGTTTAGCTTTGTTGATTTTCGAAAATGCTTGGTATCCTCATACTCACTTTCTTCAATCTGTATGGAGGATGTGTTTAATTTTTATGCTTCTTCAAAAGGTGTTGATGTTTTACAATCCATATAGGATTCTTCCTTATGATCCATTTTTTCTTGCTCTTCAAAGGATGTTTTTGATTCACCATCCATGTTGAGGTCTTCTTTATGATCAATTGTTGATATGTCTATGGATTTTTCTATTCCTTGATCATATGTAAAGATATTAAGAGTAGGAGACTCGTGTTCCTTGGTAATGATATCAAGAGTATGAGACTATTGTTTTGGATGAAGATCATCTACATGTCCATTAGGAGTTAGCATCTTGTGGGTAGATGGAGGAGTATGTGATATATGGATATGATCATTACTTTTGATATCTTGTATGGATTGGAGAATACCCATTAGATCATGGTAGTAAATTGGAGATATGGATCCTTGATCTTGACTCTGTATGGTGTTATCTTCAATATGCTTTGGTTTATGTTCTTGACATGGATCAATTTCAAGGGATGGATTTTTTGCAAAGGGTTCTTGAATTTCTTCACTATGCATGGGTATTGGCTCAATATTTTCTTGATCTTCAAGTGAATTTGGATCAAGTGTTGAATTAATGGTTGAATCTTGATCATTGTTATCAACAATTATTTTTCCTTGATCAAGAAGGTCTTGGATGAGATCTTTGAGTTTGATACAATCTGATGTATCATGACCTTTTGTACTATGGTATTTGCAATAAGCATTAGCATCATCCCATGGGAACTTGATGCTAGGTTCACCCCCATTTAATGATTCTAGAAGATTGATAAGTTTAGCATGAACTAACTTGTTTAATTTTTATTCGATTGGCTCCCCTAAAGGAGTGTATTCACATTTGTCATCTTGTGAGATTTGTGCTTGTTGAGATTGATCTAGTTGTGATTCATCTTGGAGATGTGGTCATTGATCTTGTTGATTTTGATATCCAACTTCTTGATATTGAGGATGTTGTTCTTGATATGGTTGTGAACACAACTTAATGTTTTGATGGTATGGTTTAACCAATATGTTTTGATGGTATGGTTTAACCAATAGGGGAGTGTGTTGATTTTGGGGTGGAGATGTCTCTTGGTGATATGAATGAACAAATTTAGTAAGTGTAGCAATTTGATTTTGCAAATTTAATTTGATCTTGATTTTGATTTTGATACCCTTGATATAGTTTATTTGGTTGTTGGTCAAGCATATTTGGAATATACATTTGTGGTATTTATATTGGATCATGCACAAATTATTTTTGGACAATGTTCTGATTTGGGATGATGTTTAGATTTTGCATTATAGGTTGGAATTGTTGGGAAACAAATTTCTTTGATTTAGGTAACCTTGATTTTTCATGGGTTACCTTGATTTGGATCATTACATTGAGTTGTCAATATATTGTTTGGATTTTGAACAACATGGGTGTGATTCGTAAACATATCTATCCCATTGTTCACCAAGTGTGGTTTTGATATGTTCATGTTTGGTAAGTTTATATTTGGTATACTCACATTTTGCATGTATTGATTTGATGGGATAATGTTGTTTTGTTTAAGACTCATGTATTGATTGTTTGGTTGATAGTTTTGTATGTTTTGACTTTGATTTAAATCTACCATAGGGAAAGGTGTTCCAAAATTTATATTGGGCATAGGGTAAGTGGACAAAGTTGAGTCCACGAAATGTGGAAGTTTTTTCCTTAGCCAAAAAAATGAAATTGGCATTGCAAAAACAGGATCCTAATTTTTATAAACAGGATCTCGATTTTTAAAAATCGGGATCCCATTTAGCTTCGGGATCCCGAGCCTAAATGTCAAATGGGATCCTTCTTTTTAAAAATAGGGATCCCATTTGTTAAAGGGTCCCAAACTGATGGACACGGAACAGGATCCCGATTAGTACGAAATGGGATCCTGATTTATAAAAATCAGGATCTCATTTTGTAATAATCGGGATCTCATTTTGTAATGGTATTTTTTTTTTTAAATGAACAAAAATTCATTTATACTACACACAAGATATTGATTTGGTGGGCG
>VDFB02026603.1:0-23367 GCA_007258455.2 Sequoia sempervirens | reverse complement strand
ACAATTTATCCTCTGGGATATTGGTCAAAGGCAGAGCTTGTCTACTGATTTCTGTCTATGAAAATGAAAAGTAAAGACAAGTTGTTAAATGCTCCCACAATGCGATTATATGTACCTTTACGATGTTAAGTGGGACACAAAATGGTTTTTGGTACTTTTATAAATTGAATTTTAAATTGCTTCATTACTTGTATAATTTTATAAGCATGTTAGGATGGCCAGGTTGTGATAATTGTTAATAACTAGTGCATATGTGGAGGTTAAAATCATGCTGCATCCAAAGTTTGTAAGCCTTTTATAGAACAGTAAACGCATTTCTATGCACAAAGTTCGTAACATCAATAGAAATGAAAGAGCTGAGGTTGTATTGATGTACATTTGCATATTGTAAAGCGAACTATTGTAGAATCCTTCAACACATGAAAAACCACATGGAAGCATCAAATGGAAATATTGATGTTGATTGCTACATTGAGCATTTGGAAAATTGGTGTTGACATTGTTACTCCTAGGTCATGCCCTAAACCATTCAACATCTTGAGAGCCATTATAGTAATATAGCCCATAGCTCCTCTTACACGTTCTTTCTAAAGTAAAACAATGATTACTAAAGTAAGTTAGGAAGTCAACATCCATGTTACCTCAATTCAGTGAAAAGGAAGGTTATGACTCAAGTGGGCACCTTCAACTTGGAAGATATAATTTTCCATTTGTTAGTATGTTTATCTTGCATGAAACACTAATTTATATTGAGTTTGCATTTGACATAAAGCTTCAGACTTCAAGCACGTTCTTCGGTATTGGCCATTCAAGTATTGCTTTAATCTTTGTTGGATCAACTGCAATCCCATCTGTTGAAATCACATGACCTCGATACCGTACCTCTTTTTGAAAGAAGGTACACTTGGAAATTTTCCCATAAAGCTTATGCTCCCTCAAACGTTGGAGAACAATCCTCAAATGCTAGAGGTGTTCTTCCTCATTCTTGGAGTAGATGAGAATGTTGTCTAAGAAGACTAAAACAAACTAGTCTAAACAATCTCTGAACACATTGTTCATTAGGTTCATGAATTCTGTAGGTGCATTTGTCAGTCCAAAAGGTGGGATTGTGATCTCATAATGACCATACCTTGTCCTAAAGGCTGTTTTAAAAATGTCTTCATCCTTGATCCTTAGTTGATGATATCTTGATCGCAGATCAATCTTTGAAAACATCACTGCTATAATGTCCCCATTTTCGATGTCCTCCTTTGGGCTAGTTTGGTTCTGACTCACTATTTTTAGTAACTGGTCCGAGCGGCAGTGCAGTGTAGGGTTTCTTGTTTGGGAGCATGTGGGAGTTGTCCGATGAGCTTTAATGTTTTGGTCAGTATGATATTTGGTGAGCACTTACTATTTTTAGCAGTTGCTATTTATAGTAAGTCTATTTCAAGAAACTAGTCTCAGACTCATAGTGTCTTTGACAATGTTTTTTCTATGGTGGCGTTGGAGAGACTAAGGTTGGATTATTTAATATTTGTTTTTATAAGTCACTCAAGTTATTTTATTAAAATAACTTTATAACTTAAGTGAGGGGGTAGGTGGTCATCGAAAAGTACCTTGGTGCCTAATGAGATAACTTAATGTTGTTTTAGAAGGCTGAATAATGTAAAATAGTTTCCTTTTGAGCAGGACGCCCCTTTGAGGATTATTTGATAATGTTTTAAAGTATAAAGCAAAAATATCAAAAGGTTTTTGGAGGGAAAAGGATTCAAATTGGAGGTTGCCCAAATTTCTCCCTCCACTCCTATTTAATTAGCTTTTTGGCTCTCATTTGGGAATGATGAATTTGACAACTTAAGCAGACTCTGTTGGATTGTTTCTGGTTATTGTTTGCAGCTGGTTGAGGATGAAAACCCTCATCTTTAGCATTGGTTTCGGTGGTGAGAGATCCACCCTAGCTGGTTTTTGGAGATCATACAGGTTTTCTACTTGGGCGTAATTTGTATTTGAGTTTGGTATTCGGTTTGAGGGGTTTACAGAGTAATCCAATCATTTTTCTATTGCAATTCCAAAGGCAAATTCTATGGTAATCGATATCTATTTCTTGAGGTATGAATGGAGTTTAATTTATGAAGATTTTGGTTGATTTTATGATTTCTTAAAGCATGCTATAGTTTTGCTGCTAAAGTACCATCGCTACAGTATAGCGCTACAGTACTATGCTACAGGAAACCCTAGCACTTGGTCATAGCCATTTCTCATTTCTCAACGCAAAGTCAGGGTGTTTACCTGAGTCGTGGTTTGTTTGACAGGCTGTGATCCTCTTAAGGAGGAGCCTATAGGAGCTAGGCGTGTCATTTTGCATGAGGAATCTCTATTCTGTTGCTGCTGCTATTAAAAAACAGTCCTATCTATGAGTTCTGGGTGCTTCAATCTCTGATATCTGGTCATATACCATTCTTGGAGACTTTAATCAGCTATTCTCATTATATTTCTGTATGTATTTGTGTTATATCTGCTGTAGCATTGCCTCAAAAATTGCTGTTAGTTTATGATCAGATGTGTGTCAAAGGATAAATTTGTATATGACTGTTATCTATCATTGTCTTCTGCCCTGCAACTCCGAGAATAAAGACAGATGTTTTAGAATCAAGGTTACCCCAAGTTTCTGGGATGGGGACGGCTGGGGATGGCGGGACGAGTCCCCAAGTTTCTGATTTTTGAGGCCAAAATTAGGGACGACAGGGGACGGCTATATAAAAATATAGGGAAAATTTAAAAAATATAGGGAAATTTTAAATATTCAATAGATAACATGAATAAGGCATGCATAATACACATTATAGAACATTAACATATAACATTTATGTTCAACATTATGCCAATACTCAATACGCATTCAAAATTAACATACACGAATCATGAAACAACCTCCAAGTTATAATTTATAAACTTATATCAAAATGCCCAAAGGCTACATTGCTGCCATATAGTTTTAAAGTTTGCTATGAAAATCAAAATACAATATCGTATGTCAATAATGAATACAAAATAAACAAAGAGCACTGCTGCCCCTAATCATCTCTCATAACCACATCAAAATTAGAGTCATCCTCTGAGTCATTGCCACTGTGATGCTCCTCCTCAACCAATGGAACCCCAACCAAGCCCTCAACTGTCTCCTCCTCATCTACCTGAGCCGCGTCCTCGAGATCAATATCCCACCATAGAGCTGGAGTCTGTCGATCCTGAAGTCGAAGAGCACTATGAATAACCACTAGCTTCTCTGCTCATCTAGAGGTAAGTCTATTCCTCTTGAGGGAGTGGATAAAGCTATATGTGGACCAATTCCTCTCTGCAGCAGAGGAACTAGCAACCTGTGCAAGAAGGCGAGTGGCAAGTATCTTCAACTGCGGTGTATCTCTCCCATGATAGGTCCACCATCCAATAGGGTTCCCTTGAGCTAATATAGCTCTATGCAACCTCGCCTGTGGTTTGCTCAAGTTTGGGCCATTAAGATTTGCAAAGTCTAGAAATTGTGACTGAATTAGTGAAGCTTGCTCTGGAAAAATCTTTTCAAATGGCCTATGAACCCATCTAAAACTTCAAGTATCATCACATGGAGTGTTCCCACCATCCCTTGGTGGATGCCATTTGGGGATTTAGAGCAAAGGCAGCCATATGAAGCAAGGTGTTCATTGTGTTCCATCTCCGCGTCACAATGGGCCTAATGTGTTGCTCATATAAACCCAAATTGGGATCCTTTGCCAAAATTGTTTGCTTGATCTTCCCAAGCATATTGTCAAATGTCTCATATATCTCCAAGACTAGGGAGAGTCCTCAGGATTAGCATATCTTAATGACATCTGGCCAATAGGTGATGAAGGAGCAAATATATTCCAAAATGCAAAACAAAAGTTCAAAATAATTAGTTGACAAGTTAAACCCTAATTGACATGTTAGAAACTTCAAAAGTTGGAACATTGGACAATAAAATTAAAATATTAAAATCAGAAATTTAATATGAAAACCAGCCATCTAATATGTCTTACCTCACATTGGCCCACCAATCATCATCGAGGATCTTTTGTTTGATGCTCTTTCCTTGAATAGAACTTGCATTAGGCCATCTAGTCCACTCAGCATTGACCATCATCAGTTGTAGAGGCTCATGCACCTCAACCATCCTCTCCAATAGGATGAAGTATGTGGCATATCTACATTCATTAATTCAATGATTCATTAAAAAATAAAAATTTAAAACAAAATCAGATTATGAATACAAATTGAAAGTGAAACAAAATGAAGTAAATGGCATACCTTGTATCAACAAGTTTGAGAACCTCCTTTGAAAAATGTCCCCTAAGAGAGCAAGTGTGGTGTGGTGATTGCAAATGAACATCCGAATGTTTCTAGTTTACCACCATTTTTTCACCTAATCCATCTTCCCCTATGTCTTTCAATGCATTGTTCAATGCATGAACACAACATGGGGTCCAAAATATGTGCTTGTAAGTACCCTCCACCATCAACCCAACCGATTTGTACATACGTGCTGAATTGGTGATCACCTGCACCACATTTGCAGCCCCAACCTTCTCTATGGCATCTCTCAAAATGGAAAATTGAAAGTCTGCATCCCACGCCTCCCCAAACACCCACGCTCTAAAGGTACAAGAACCGCCAGGCATGTGACTATGACATTGATGAGTGGCCGACGCCTACAATTAGTCCACCCATCCATCACTATAGAGCACCCCATCCTCATCTATGTTTGCCTCATTTCCTCCATTAACACATTAACTTTGGAGTACTTTTTGTCTAGGAGGGTGGTGCATAGCTTATGACTTCCGTGGGTATGTAATGAAGGACCAACAGTGGCTATGTCTTTCACCATTTGTTTGAAATAAGAAGAATGGGCCACATGAAATGGAATGGCATGGGCAAAAAAGAATTTGGCAATGGAGGATTCAGTGGTTTCTCGTGCTTGGTTTTGAAACATTGACTCAACTGAGGTTGCCTTATCACTACCAATCACCTTCCTCTTTCCTCTTAAGATAACACTACTACCAACCGTGGAAGGACTAGGAGTAGGAGCAGGCATAGATGATTGTGAACTTGGGAAAGAAGGAGACCCACTTTGAACCCCACCATCACACTCCATTTGAATTTGTTGGCACTCTAAAAATAGTGCATCTGTCGATGCAGGACACACTCTACCTCCATGGCCCACCTCACCCAAAAATTGAGACCTAACTCTTGTGTAGCTGCCCTAAACTCCTTTTCATAAACATGGCAAAACCAAACCCTACTCCCCCCTGAATTTTTTTGTCTTTCACCTTTGGCTGTCACATATTGAAGGAATGGTTGTTTTTGTCTAATGGATGTTTTGCATAGTCCTTCATGGTTTTGGTATTGGTTGATGAAGGAGGGCATTGGGTAGGGGTTCTTTGCTCTCTAGTTTCCCTTCTAACTTGCATTTCAACTTCACTATCACTCCCACCCTCACTGCTGCTCATGTTTTTTGTTTTTAGAATGCAAGTTTTGACTGAAAATGCAAAAAAATAAAAAAGATCAGACTATGTATGCTTCATATTTTGCAAAAAAAATGAAAAAATAAAAATAGGGAAAGGAAATGCATACCTCTTTAATGGATTTGCACTCCCAACAACACTATTTCAACCTCCTCTCCTCCTTCAAACTACTACTCCTTCTCCTTCAATGGCTGCAATTTTTTTTTTTCTCTCAAACCCTTGGCTGTACTTTCATCTCGTCTCCTTCCATCCCTCTCAACTGGTCACCGGTCTCTCCTTTTGGTGAATGTAAAGGCTCCCCCTCGCTCTCGACGCCGAATTTTCGTAAAGGGGACGGTTCGCCATCCTTCTGTCGCCCCTGCACTCGTGACGCTCCTCCTTAATCGTAGATGGGGGTTTTGGGGTTGGTGCGCCCCCTCGTATCCCCGGGATTTATAGGTAATTTTTTTATTTCCAGAAAATTAAACATTACAAGTTGACATTTGAATTTGAATTTGGAATCATAAAAAGGCCGCCAAAAACATATTTAAAATTTGAATTAAGCAACTAAAGGGGACCCATTCGCCCCTATTCATTTCAGCGTGTTAAAAATGATAATTGCATTAATTAAATCAAGATTCCCCTTTCGGAAATTGCAATTAATTAGGCTTGTAGATGCATAATTGGGCCAATTAGAGGCTTAATTAAGTCCAATTAATTAAGGGACGCAAACATAGTGTGAAAATGTAAAGGAGTACATTTTTCGACACTACAATTTCTAACAAAAAAAACCAAGCAATGAGCATCTGATACTGTCTATTTGATTCATGTGTCTCTTGCTTTTTTATTTTATTTTTAAATTGAACCACATTAGAATTGTTGATCATGTAGGAAAAGGCTACAATATTATTGAAAACTTTCAGGGTGATGATCTAATATTATAACAAATGGAATGTTTAGTATATTGACATTAGTTACCATGCCATAACTAGGCACGGGTGTTTTAAATTTCTATTGCTAGCTCCCACAAATATACTGTGAAATGTAAACTCCTATAAATCCAGTCTTTTGCTATAAGGATTGGAGTAATTAGTCCCATCAAATTGTTCCAGTATTTTCTGATCTTGTTTTAGATCAATAAATATTTGTAGTGCTTCATTTAATCATCACGGACCATGAAGGCTTTTTGCTATTTTATGAAAAAGACAAAGCCACAACATTGCAAGATGAATGATGATAGTGAGTATCGTGGTGATGATGAGGTAAAAGGCAGAGTGTTATATGCTTCCTTGGTCTTGCATGCAGTCTGCACTGGGTGGATTGGTCAGTTCCAAGGTTGGTAGACAAATGGTCTGGTGTGGCAGCTGTATGTAGCTGGTCATATGGGATTTAGTGGGCTCCCATTTCATAGGGACTAGGTGCCGCTTGTTTGCCAAGTTTATTCCTCATTTTTATGATTTCAATTTTAATAAAGTGCCTGCTTCATTGAATTTGTCCCTTCTATGTCAAAATTTGAAGTTGTTGGGTTCGCTTGCTGCTTGGCTAGATCCGGGTTTGGTTCGCACCGGATCCGGGTACCAGTCTGGTTCCTCTGTGGGTACTTGATGTTTGAACGATGAATATTTACCATGCATGTTTTAAATGACATTCACGTTTATGGTGGTTATGTTTTTATGATGCTATGTGATATTCTAATCTTAATTCATGCTTCTAGGCATATATATATATATACATGATTTTTGTATGGACGAACCCAAAATGAACCCAAACCCCTGTTGAACACTACTGGAAAACTACGAGGGGGGGAGGAGTGATGTCTACACAAAAATTTAACCTCTTTTGGAACTTAAAACTTTTAGCACAACTCAAACTCCTTTAGCAGATGAAGATAAAACCTTAAGCAGAACAATATATAGCAATTTGAACCTTTATCAACTTCAATAAACTTTACTAATGAAAGATATTGCAATAATCGGATCAATAGCAAAGAGAAGGAAATAGAGAGCACACACATGCACAAGAACACCATATTTACGTGGAAAACCCAATGAGGGAAAAACCATGGTGAGAGTTAACTCACAATATAGGGTTCACTGCCAAAATGACTTGCAGAAAGGTTGACTGCCTTAAAGCAAGATACAGAGGACTTGTTGAATTGAAGACAACACGACTTCAGGAGCAAGATACAAGGACCTGATGAGATTCACTGTCTCAGAGTAGGATACAATATGATTTAGAGAGAATTACAATGAATTGCCAACACAACACTCTGTTGACTGAGGCGATACAACACAATTGATCTCTCCTTTCACAAACTTTTAGCACTATTTCTGTTGGATATTCAATACAATTTGCACACACTTCTTAGCACTTTTACACTTTCCCTTCACCGTTGCATCCAAAATGATCTTGCATTTATATCCATCACAACTTTTTATTTCTTCGATTAGGTCGGCCATGAAGAGAATAAACAATGAATTCAACTAGTCGGCCACCAAAAACATAATGCGGTCCAATCCCAAGGATAGAGAGAACCAAAAGCACTCTTGCACTTCTTTCAATGTGATCCAAAACCATTTACATATAGATGCACATCAACCTAAGTCGACATTGAGGAAACATGTGGATGAATCGTTGAAGCACATAACCAATCGGCCCATAAACATACTTTCAATTGAATTTACATGATGTGGTCCCAAATAGGATAGATTAGGACCCAAATCTATCATAACACATCTTCCATTGCTGGCGCAATCCCCCAAGCACACGACACAAGCGAAGGAACAAGCCCTGTCGGCCAGATATCCATAAATAACCCAAAAAGCCAACTCAAGACACAATGCGGCAACAAAACAGCCAATTAGCAATGTGCGGATCACATGGGGATGTTCCAACAACACCAACAACAACAACAACATACCAACAACACCTTCATACATTTCTTTCATATTGTCATGCCATCTAAAATCACCACAAAACAAACATATACAAAATATTTTATCTAGGAAGCACAAAATGCATAGACATGAGATTTGACATTAATATATCAGCGTGCGGACCACTGCAACACATGGGATTGGAACTGAGACACTGCACGAACGTGGATAGCACATTCACTTAGCCGTAGGAGCAAAGACAACACTGTGGAGAAATGCAGAGCATTTCTTGGACCGGTCTAGACAACCATCAATACTGCCAACCTTCTACAATTCACAAAACTCTCCTCCGCAACATAGGTGACTTGAAAAGATAGGGGTGCAACATCCACAAAACACTAACATTGAATACCAAACTGCAAGACCAAAATTGCAAAAACGGAGGAATGTAGAGCATTCTCTTGAACAAACTTCAATGCAGCATTTTAGAAATAGAAATACTTAAGCAACTTGCAGAGGCTAGAACTTACTTTCAACAACACATATATCATTAGGAACATCAGGAGAGAGCATAAGCCATAGTGTAGACCATCAACAACATTTCTCCACAATTAGTCATGCTTCTAATCCTCATCTTAATATATCATTATGAAATCAACTCTGCTGACAATAATAATGCATTATATGGATATCAACAATATTTCTTTGATAAGACATGACATCCAACCATGAACTTCATCACTTCTTCTTTGATAAGGCATGATATTCATATTAAAATATTAAATGTAATATTAATGGTCATCTTAGCTTTAGTTAGTCGTAAGTTTACTTGTAGTTAACTTAGTTTGCTTTTAGTAACTTCTGTTTACACTTAAGTTGTTTTAGCATCTTTCAATTAATTGCTTTAGTTAGCTTTAGTTTATGATGGTTTCTTTTTGGAAACATCGTCTTGTAATTTCCTTTATAAGGAGTATTTCTCTCCTCTTGTAATCATGCAATTATGAATATCAATAATCATTTCATGGTATCAGAGCTTAGGCTCGACCTGAGATATTTTGTTTTTAGCCAATTTTTTTTATATCGAAGAAATTTTTGAAGGAAATTTTGTGAAGCTGATTTTTTTTAAAATCAAAGTTTTTTTTTTTTCATTTGAAAAATTGGGGAGTTTCTAAAAAGAAATAAAAAATCTTTTGAGGGTTTGTTGAAGCTGAGTTTTTTGAAGAAAATTTTCGAGGGTCTGTAAAAGGAGAAAATTTCACATTTTTTTCAAATAGATTTCTTGAAGGTTTTTTGAGGGTTTCTTTGTCTTCTTTTTAGCAAAGAAATTTTGAGGATTTTCATGGGTTCCTGTATGCAAAAATCGCATCGTTTCTGGTTCGAGGGCGGATTTTTTTTTTCTAGCGTGAGTTCTACTCTTCTATTTTCTGCGACGTCTTTGATATTCGCGACATTTTTTCTGAAGGTTTTCCAGCCGCATGACAAGGGTTTTCTGAACGTGTTTCTATCCTGGGGTGCCCTTTTTTTTGACATGTGTGTACTCTTGTTTTTTGGGTGCTAAAGATCATGCGCTTCCTTTGCAAATTGCATGGGAAAGTTATTTTTGTGATGGGATCTCACTTTGTGTGATTTTCTGATCTCTAGGCGCCGTTTTTTACAAAATCGCGACTGCACTCTAGGTTATCATGCGCACGATCTGTGGAAAATCGAAGGGGTTTTTGCAATCAGATATTTTTGGCCGTTTTTCTTTTTCTTTTGATATTTGTGCTTCCTTTTTGTGTGTGCATTACGTCTCTACTGTCAAGGTCTCAAAACTTGCAACCTAGGGCTTTATGATCTTTTGTTCATGCTGCTGGCAATTTTCTGGGGTTGTCTTTGATTTTTCGAGTTGTTTCTGGGTTTTTGATTGAAGTTTGTACTTGCTTGTGAATGGGTATTTTCAGATTTTTTGGGTGTTTTCATTATTGTTTCTGGGCGATTTTGTAAATCGTGATTTCATGTCAGCCTGAAGAGTTGATTTTTTGAGCCAGTTTTGACAGAATTTTTCTGGGAAAAATAAAATTTTTTGCAAAGAGCTTTTCAAATTTTTTTTTGAAAAAATTTGCTAAAAGAGTTTATGAAAATTTTTCTATAAAAATTTTGCTAAAGCTTTTTGAGGATTTTTTCAAAAAAAATCTTACTTTTTTAGAGTTTTCAAAGGTTTTTCTGAAAAATCTTACAATTTATGAGCCTCTTTTTTAGACGATTTTTGAAAAATCGTGAGTTGTGCCAGTTGATTGTCCAAGGTTTGTGCCAGCTGATCACAAAATTACCTCATTTTTCGTGCTTTGGAAAACGGGAGGGATGGCGTCTTTGTCCAATTTTATGTTGGAAAATACACAAAGGTTCAATAGAAAAAATTACAACATGTGGAAGCAGAGGATGCTTACCATCTTTGAGTATCGATGTCTGGATAAGCTTGTTCTAGGTACAAAAGTTCCTCCCACTACTGCTGGGAAGGATCGAGACAAGCATGATGGAGGTAATAGGGAGGCAGTTATGCTTCTAAAATTATTTTTCATCGATGAGATGTTACCGGAAATACCATTTGGTAAGTATGTTGTGAAGATTTGGAAGCATTTGGAAGATCTTCATGAGACCTCAGACAAGGGAAGGGCTTTCTTTCTCAAGAATATGCTATTCTCTATTATGATGGATGACTGAGTGTCTTTGCAGGAGCACTTGATGAAAATAAAAAATATTCTCGATCAACTAGAGGCTATTGGTCGTAAAATGGAAGAGGAGGATATGGTGGTGATCACTTTGAAAAGTTTGCCACGTTCCTATGAGCAGTTCGTCGAAATGCTCAACATTACATCCACCAATGTTGACTTGAAGTTTGATAAGTTGTGCAACAAGATTTTGCAGCAGGATAGGTGGAGGAAATAGTTTGGGAGTAGCAGTGAGTTTCCTAGTGTTGAATAAGCATTTACTGCCAAGGATGTTCGCAAAGGCAAGTCCACTCAGGACAAGGTGATTCAGAGGAGGGCTCCAAGGAGTCTATTACTTGCCATTACTATGGGAAGATTGGTCACATCCAGAAGTTTTGCAGAAAATGGTTGGCTGATGAGAAGACCAACCAGGAAGTGTCTTAGCAAAGTGCTCAAGTGGCAGAGTATACCGAGCAGAAGTAGTTTGCATTCTATGCATTTTGATGACCAATACACCATCTGAATATGGGTAGAGTTAGTTTTTGTAGGATGACCATTAAGGGAGGGTACTAAAATATTAAATGTAATATTAATGGTCATCTTGGCTTTAGTTAGTTGTAAGTTTACTTGTAGTTAACTTAGTTTGCTTTTAGTAACTTCTGTTTACACTTAAGTTGTATTAGCATCTTTCAATTAATTGCTTTAGTTAGCTTTAGTTTACAATGGTTTCTTTTTAGAAACATCGTCTTGTAATTTCCTTTATAAGGAGTATTTCTCTCTGTTAAATTTTGAACCAGAAATGAGAGAAAACAAAAAAATTTAACACATGAACAAATACACACAGTATTTACCCTGGGAAAACCCTCCAACTTGAGGGAGAAAAACCCAGCCACAAAAGTATCTCTTGTATATTAGAATGAAACAACAACAATCTTCTTACAACATGATCCATTGAATAATAACACCTCTCTTAGATGTGTACATACAAAAAACCTCTGATCTCTCCTAGATATCAATCTTCTCTTTAAAGGATAATAACTTGTTGTGAATAATCGAACTTCTTCTTGAAGAGGTGACTTGATTTTATAGGCAAAATAAGTTCACCAAACAAGTCGACATCTCCTCCTATACGTAGGCAAATAGCGGTTACACATGCATACACAAGAAGACACACTAGGTGGCATTTCATTTGCTTATTTTAAGGAGTTACAAATACATTTCATGCGTCTATTTAAAGGAGACAAACAAAGATTTTCTTGCATGTCAGTTACACTTTGCATGTTGACCATTTTGAATAAGACAATTATGTGGGTCAGCCAACTGACATAATATCTATTTAAGGAAGATACTTTTGCCGCTAGAAGATACCTCCTGCCGGTACCAAAACATTAACACTCTCCTCTTGTAATCATGCAATTATGAATATCAATAATCATTTCAATTCAACCATGAACTTCATCACCAATGTTAGCCCAAACTAAATATAACAAAAATAACTAGTGCCAAGGACTAACAACAAGTGCTGACATCAATGATAGCCAACAATTAGGGTCGACAACCATGACAACAATTGCCAACAAATTCTGTAGTGTTGACATCAATGAAAACAATTGCCAACAATCTCCCCTTTGGCATTGATGGCAACACACACTACTCACTCTCCCCCTTTGACATCAAGGACAAAGGGCCATATATGTCTGTATAAAGAAACAACAATTGTTCTGACATCAGGGACAAGGGGCAAAAAGATCTTCTATTGAAACAACAACACATACTCCGCCTTTGAACGACAACACATCTTCTTCAAGCAGTTATACATACACAATAGCTACACAACTTCTTTAAGACTCCCCCTTTCTACCAGCTCCCCCTGAGAGGTAGCACTCATCAAGCCAAGGAAACAAATATGTCATGAATTTCTCCCCCTGGATGGATGCACCATTAGTGCATCTAGTTTGAACAAGGAGGGGCAATAACCCCTAACTTCTGCCGGAGATACTCAAAAGTATCCTTTGAAAGTGCCTTAGTGAAAATGTCTGCAATTTGGTCCTTGGTAGGCACATACTCCATTCTGACTTCATGTTCTGCAGACTGCAACCTTCTCTCTTAGAAAGTGATACCGGATAGATTTTGTTTAGTCCTTGAATGCATTAGCGGATTCTTGGAAATATTAATTGCACTTGTATTGTCACACAATATAGGAATAGGTTCATCATAAACCACCTTCACATCCTTCAAGGTCTGCTTCATCCAAAGCACTTGGGTGCAGCAAGATGCTGCAACAATGTTTTTAGCTTCTACTATGGATAAAGACACTAAGTCCTGCTTTTTACTGAACCAAGAGACCAATCTGTCTCCCAAAAAGAATGCACTTCCACTTGTACTCCTCTAGTCATCAACACAACCTGCCCAATCAACATCAATATAGGCACTCAGAGAGAAATTTTGATCCTTTTTATATCATAGGCCATAATTTGGAGCTCCCTTCAAGTATTTGAAGATTCTTTTCATAGCTTTCTTATGAGATTACTTAGGATTGGCTTGAAATCTGGCAACCAAACATCAATCTTTAAACGTACTGAGACATGTAAAAATGTTCATAACTGAACTTTTATATACACACCAACCAGCACAAGTACCACGCATAAATAAACATCTGGAATCATCTGCCTTTTGAAATTGTACTTGCGGATACTCATAACATAGCTGAATATATCCATAAGACAATATGGACAAGACATTCTTTCCTGAGGAATGCAGAACATTCCAGCAAGCCTTCATCTTCACTTTACCTTGCTAGAGTATAGGCAAAATTTCCGTCACTTGCATCTTTTACTTTAGAAGGTGTAAAGACTTGAGACTTGGATATAACACCTTCACATCTTGATCAACTTATTCTAGTCCAAGACAAAACTCTTTCTTTATGAGAGAAGTGGACCATGACTTTTACAAATTAGACCATGACTATAATTCCCTCCACACCGGGGGTGGGTGGGTGGCAATAGGGCCCCGACCTCCCACCCTGCAGCCCCAGGGGGGTTAAGTCTCCACTGAGCCCTTCTATTCATTTATTGAGCCATAGAATTTTAGGGCGCCCATAGAATTTTAGGGCCCCTACTATTCTAAGGGCGTATGTGATATGATGCCAACCAAAAGCCCTCTCCGAGAAGAGCCGAAGGAAGATAGGAAATAAGGGGAATTAATCATGAACCGAGCTCACCAACCTTCTCAGGGAAATAAGGCCTTCATGGTTGCTGTCTCTAGGGGCTGCCATCAGTAGGGAGTTCTAACTCCATTGGTTGGTGTAGATTCGGATGTATACATATTTGTAACACCCATGTATATCCGGATGTAGATGGGGATAGCCACCAGAGACAACATGGGACAGAGAAAGGGATGGGTCCGCTATGAGCTCAACGCATCTATCTCATCCCTCCGTAGATAGATAAAGGGCCCATCTCCCAGTGCCGTGGTATAATCATGCCTGCCGCGTAATCCCTAGGGCCTTTCTCAGGTGTTGATCAAAAGCGTGCCAGTTCCCACCCATCCCATTACGAATCGGATTCCTTACCCACCCCTATGTATCTTGCTTGGGAAGCACATCTTTCCACCGTGTATCAAGATGCCATGAGTACCTTTCTAAAACTTATCTTTATGTGCGGTACACAAAACTGGAATGATACCACTTAGGACAAGTGTACCAATCTTCCACACATCTTTTACTTCCACCGGAAATTTCAAAAGAGGTATATTTATGCACAACAGATCTGCATACCAACTGTTTTGATCCAAATCTTCATTCATGCTGAGGATTTCAGCACCTTTTCCTTTTTAGGGGGCAAAAAGATTCTGCAAGAGAAATCTCCCCTTGAGATAATGCTCTATCTCAGTTTGTCTTAGAATCTTGTGCAGAGTGCACAATTGTGGTATCATCCTTCTTCTCATGGTCTTCTTTCTAGACTTTGTCATTTCCCTTCTTTTGCTGATTATGAGGTTCAACCTTTTTCTGAACTGGTGGCTTTAGCAAAGCCACTTTGTGCAAAGCAGTTTTTTTATGTCCCATATTATTGCATCTATAGCACACAATGTTGTGCTTTGGAACGTGGTTGTTCCTATTGGAAATGCTTTTTCGTCATTGATGTCAAATTGTCTTTGTTGTTAAACACCACAAATCGTGCAGATATGCCCAAACATTAATGTCAAAGATATGATATAAAGATTATTATCAAAGGCATGGAGACATGTGATGAAGGGCTTGATGGAGAATATCAGACTCTTATGTCAAACCTACAAATAATCAGGAAAGTATACCGACTTCGTGCAATCTTGTATTCCAACACAGGCATGTTGAAAAGTATATCAGACTTATAAGAGCCTATGCTGTGTGAGGAGCCTATGAAGATGACCGGAACTTCAGTGGGTTGAAGATTCCCGAGAAGCTTACAACAATTGAATTTGTTGTCTCATATTGGAGACAGATGAAAGAAGCAGGAAATATTGAAGTTGTCAAAGTCAATATATTTAAAGAAGTAATGTTGGTATCACAACTATACAAGTATAAGTTCCAAATGTGGGAAAAGTATAAGAAAGAGGCCCGATAATCTTTCAAGCTGTCACCTGTGTAATCTGGAGGTTGTACGTATGTTTTGGAAGAAGACACAAAGATCAATAAATAAAGACAAAGGCATTATTAATCCGTGGGTCTCACATAACTTCAGGTGTCTCTATATCGCACCATAATATATTCATCGAGTTATTCATTAACTATTCTGAAGATAGAATCGTGATTATCTTATAAGATGTTGGTGACAATATGTCGTGGCTTTCTCAAAGGCATAAAAAGGGAATGTAAAGAATCATTGATTTGGAGATAGGCGTAAGAACCAACAAATGTTGTTTTCAATGTATATCGTGGCCTGCATAACTAACGTGTCCATACACGTCAAGCAAAAACAAGGATCATGTGCGCGTCAATATTAAGAACAAAATGGAAAGATATCGTGGTTTTATTTGAGACAATGACGTGGAACTGAAAGAATCAATCCAAAAGCAATACGTATCTGTTAAAAGTCAAAATGCGAATAAAGAAGACACGGTAATCTATCTTAAGGAGATAAAGCGAGCATCAAGAAGCAATAGAAAGATAAGATTTAGTTAATCTGAAAAAGCACGAACTAATAAAGATGTGTTACGGGAAAAGATCAATACTAAAAAGACATGATTCAGACAGATGAAAAGGCATGTAGTATTAAGAAAGACGTCCATTTGTCTTGAGAACGATTACAAATTAAATTAAAATTAATTTAATGTATTCTTAAACTGACGCAATCACCAGAAGACAAATGATATCAAAAGACGTGTTTTTATTAGAAAGAATGCGATTAGAAGAAAATGATTTTCTAATGCAACATGGCGTCTTCTTGATAAAGGCGTGGATATTGGTCAATCATTTTCTATGATAATAAGGACGGGTTTGAATTTATTCTGAAAGACGTATTCTTTCATTGAAGAGATATCGATCTGTTCATTAAGAACAGATTTACTAAATCAGAAACAAACATTCAATAAGTGTTTTAAGGAGAGGTGTCTATTGAAAAAGCTATGTGAATAAACAACATGATCTTTCTTTAAGTGTTGCAACCTTTGAGTAGCTTATATATGTGGCATCAAGATTATTTTTGAAGGTGTGGTTGTGTAAGTGAGTAGTCTAAATCTGAAGACCCATCTTCTTGTGTGGGCTAAGTGTGAGATCATTCATCACCAAGGCAGATTGGAGGATAGGGATAGTGCAGGTCAGATTGAAGGCATCTTGCAACCATCAAGTCAAGGTTGGTGCCTTGCATTAGGGGCTGGTGCTCCTTGTAGGTTGGTGCCTACTAAATAATTAAGAGGTTTGGGTGTCCCTTGTAGGTTGCAGCCTACTAAATCATCTTCTTTGTAAAACAAGTAGGTTGGTGCCTACTTTAAAAATATTATTTCAATAAAAGTTGTGTCAATTTGGGGAAATTGGTTCATATCAAAATTGATTGTAATAAGTTTGAAAAGATTAAAAACAAAAGTTTGTATTTGATTTACTGATTCACCCCCTCTCAGTAAATCTTTTGTGCTCTTCAGTTCCTCATCATTTTAGATCTGCACTTATCAGCCTTGTGACCATAATTGTTGCAGGCATGGCAATATCCTTGAAACAGGACAATATTGTTTTTTTGAGGTATCAAAGACCTTCTGCCCATGTTATTATTCCTCCTTTGTCTAACTCTACAATTAACAGTTTTATGCCCAAAAATATTGGAAGAAAAACAGCAACCTTGAAAAGGTTGATTGAACTTGGAAGGAACATGTTTTGCAGATGGAGGACTTCCTTTTTGCTTCCGATTAGGATTGGATCCATTTTCTTTCTTTCCATTTTGAGTATTCTTTGCATCTCTGGAGGCACTCTTCTTGGAGTCTTCAGTGCATAATCTTTCTTCTCTTGTTTCAGTCTCTTCATTTGTCTTGGAACTAACAAGGCTAGACTTCTCTCCTTTGACAATTTGTTCCTTTTCTCTTTTCAAAACATTCCTTAGAATGACAACTTCCTCCTCAAGCTTTAAACATTTAGCAGTTTTGTCATTGAGCCTGACATTCAAACAATCATCAATTTTCTTGCCTTCTTCAACCTTTACTTTCAAGTAAGAGATCAAACCTTTTGCCTCTTTTAATTTGATTTGACATACCTTGCCTTTTTCTACTTGGATTTTCAGTTTGTCAATCTCTTCTTTTGACTTTGCAAGCAAGCTCTCATACTTCTGATTTTGTTCCCCTTGTTTCATTCAAGTCTTCCAAAGCAGACTGGAGTTTTCCTTCAAAGTCTATTCCCCAATCATCTGAATTGAAGTCCCAACCTTCAGGTTCCACAGATTCTAGATCCAGATTAGAGGAAAACATGTCTTCATCACTCAAGGAGTCGAACTCTTTACATTTCTCAACATTATACTTTCTATCAATAGTATTGAAAGCCACAAAGAGAGTTTCATCATTTGAATCATTCTCCTCATCTTCAGAGGAACCACTGCTTTCTTTGGAATAGAGACCCTTTTTAACCTTATCTTTTTTATTGCTATCATCCGATTCTTTATAAGGACATTTAGAAGTAAAATGACCTATTCTTCCACAATTGAAACACTTGGAATGGTAACTTACCTTTGTATTTGCTGGTGCCTTTCTTCAATCTTCTCACAAAGTTTGCTTCAACTTCATCAAGTTCATCAATTTGATCAACAACTTCATCTTCAATCTTTTTGTCAACTTTGAAAGCAACTTCTTTCTTTGGAACATCTTGACCAAACTCTTTCATCTCAAAGGCAGTAAGAGTGCCAAACATTTCATCAATTGAATACTGATTCAAATCTTTAGATTCTCCAATTGTAGATGCTTTGTGACTATAAGATTTTGGGAGAGATCTCAAAACCTTATTTACAATTTCACTTTTTTTTACTTATCCACCAAGTCCAGAGATCCCAAAGACAATTTTTTGTACTTGGAGCATATAACTTGCAATGTTTTTATCTTCAGTCATCTTTAGAGTCTAAAATCTACTTTTGAAGATCTGCATCTTAGCTTGCTTCACTTTAGTGTCTCCTTCATAGATGCTACTGAGCTTTTCCCAAACATCTTTGGCAGAACTGCAATTCATCACATTCAAAAGTTCTGAATCAGCCAACCCACACAAGATAGCATTTGTGGCTTTGGCATTGCATTCATACATTCTGATTTCAGTTGGATCTGTAAGAGGAGTGGTTGGAGTAGTATAACCACTTTTGACTGATTGCCACACCCCAAACCCAAGAGAAGTGAAGAAAGAGCACATGTGCCTAGTGTCAACGCCATCACATGCAAAAAGGCAACGATGCAAGTAAAGTTGGCATAAAGAGCATAGAGAAGAAGGAATTTAAGGAGGTACATGAGATATTGGAAGAATCTAAGGACATTATGTTTGATGAGATGATTGATGGTTTGCTACTTGTGCACAACATTGGAGACACCATAGACTTGATACTACGATCAAGTCTTCTAAACAAGGCAGCCTACAAGATGACACTGTAGTAGAGTGAAGATATCAAAGGACAAGTATAGGAGTTGTTTAAAAAGGGGCCAGTTGGAGAGAGTTTGAGCCCATGTGTAACACTTGCTATATTGGCACCAAAGAGGATAGAAAATGGAGAATGTGCATGGCCTCTAAGACAATTAACAAGAAATCCATCAAATATCTGTTTCCACTACCATGTATGGATGACTTGATGGACAACTTAAGTAGGGAAAAATGTTTCACCAAGATCAACTTGAAGAGTGACTATAACTAGATTAAAATTAGGGAAGGCAATGAAATGACAACCTTCAAAACTAAGGATGGGTAATACGAGTGGTTAGTGATGTTGTTTAGATTGATGAACGCATCAAGCACCTTCATAAGGTCGATGAATGAGTTTCTCAAACTATTTCTTGGAAGGTTTGCAATTATGTATTTGGATGATATCTTGGTTTTCAGTAGGACCAGGGAAGAACACCTTGTGCACATAAGATAGGTGTTGTAGAGATTGTACAATTAGAAATCATTAGTAAACTCAAAGAAGTGCAATTTCATGGAACTAGTGTTCTTTGGGTTTGTAATATCCCAAGAAGGTTTGAAGACGAGCCTTGAAACGTTGAAAGCAATAGTAGAATGGAAACGACAAAGAATATGTTTGAAACACGAAGCTTCAATGGGCTAGCGAGTTTTTATAGGAAGTTCATTAGGAACTCTTGTGGAATTTGTGTGCTGGTCACAAAAACCATGAGGGAAGAGGAGGAGGATTTCCATTGGAACAAAGGGTATAGAGCGAGCATTTCAAGCGTTGAAGAACGTAATGGAGTAGGCAATATTGGTGTTGTCGAATTTCAGTAAGGTCTTTTAGGTAGATTGTAATACTAGTGGTGCAACAATTGGTGTATTATTGAGTCAAGAAGGAAGGCCAATTGCATATTTCAATGAAAAACTCAATGATGTGAAGAAAAAGTATTCAACTTATGACTATTTGTTTTATGCAATAGTGCAAGTGCTAAGAAAAAGGGTATGCTAAAACCAAAGGTAGATGAAGTGGGTCAAGTACTTGTAGAGTTATAAATTTATAGTCAAGCAGAGGAGTGCTAAGTTGAAGAGGGTAGTAGACGTGCTAAGTTGAAGATGTGCCCTAGCCAAATAAACGTGCCTAAGGGTTAGATATTTCAATTCACTAAAGGAGCAATATGCGTAGGATGAGAATTTCCAAGAGTAGTGGAAGGTGCAAGTGGAGTTTGGACAAGCGAGTCAAGCAAGTGGTTAGGATGCATGTTATAGAATGGACTATTGGATAGGGATGCACACATGTACATACCAATAAGGTCAATGAGTTTAAACCTTGGAAAAGCATAATGGAGGATTGGCTAGTCCTTTTCATCTAGAGAAGATAGTGGTGTAGCTATGTGAAGGGTCCCTTTGGCCACATATGATGGTAGATGATAAGAAGTTTGTTGCTGACCTATACCACTATGAAGGAGGGATAAAAGTGAAGATGAGAACAACTGAAGTAGATGCTAGAGAAATAGATTGGAGATGTGAGATTCTAGAGAAGGTGGGCGAGGAAATAGAGTAGGTGTTAGACACTAGAGTCAAAAGGGCATGCTAGAAGGAATATAGGGAGTACCTAGTCAAGTGGAAAGGGTGTGGGATGGCAGATGCAATGTGGTTGAGCACATCATAGTTTTTTTGATACAATAAGATGGTTGTCACAACACATGAGCATGGGCTCATGGCCAATTTCTCCTACCTAGGTAGAGCGAAGTAGGGGCAACTCGACCCAAGAGACAACGTTCAAGAGGAGTGCCAAGGGCGAAGAAAAGGTGGGGTGAAAGGTGAGAAGGGAACCAAGAGCTAATGGGCTAGCTGTTAAGGTCATGGCAGCATATTTTTATGTCAAAGTAGAGAATATCATTTTGAAATTAGGAGTGGTTGCATTTAATTTATGTGCACGATCTTGGAACCTAGAAAAAGGGAGTTATATCAAGTTTAGGAGAGAAGTAGAGATTAGGACTCTTGGTGAGAAGTGCCTGGATTTGTGATATTTTAAGTTGGTTGATAATCGTGGCTTTGTAAAATAGTATGTAATGATTGTGTATAATTTTATGCGAGTAGAAGTGCTTGATAGTTGAGTTGTCCATCTCTTAAATGTTTTTGGCTGTGTGCTTTGGGGCTGCAGTGTTAGTCTTACTTTTGTTAGGAACCCCAACTATGTTTGCATTAGGAAACGAGGAGAAGAACCTCAAAATCCATTAAGAATTTTTTGGTCATTAGAGGTAGGTCTAAAGAAAAAGGAAAGAAAAAGAATTGAGATAAGAGGTCAAAAGGAGATCTAAATCTCTTGGAAAATCCAAGAATAAATGTTGGAGTTGCAGCTAAGTTGGTCATATCCAAAAGGGTTGCAAAGACAAGAAGGTGAAAATGGGATATGACAATGATTGAGATTCAAAAATCTCTTATGAAGAATTTGGAGACATGTTCTTGGTGTCTTTTACAACTTATGAATGTGATGATGCATGGCCTATTGATTTTGGAGTTTCTTTTCATATGATTCCACGTAGGAAGTGGTTCAATGTGTATGGGAAGTATAATGGAGGTGAGGTCTTCTTGGGAGATGATACATCTTACAAGATCATTGGCCAAGGAAAGGACAACTTGTGTTTTTAGATGGAAGAGAGAAAACTCTATATGGAGTGTGGCACATGCCAAGTTTGACAGGGAACTTGATTTCAATGAGAAATGAATAATGTGGGAGTGCAAGTAGTTTTCAGCAAGGAAGGCTGCAAAATGGTCAGAAGAAGTTTGGTTCTAGCAAAGGGGGTTCAATTGGGAACTCTGTTTAACCTTGATTTTGGTAGCAAGTGTGGTGAATGTGATGTTTCCACAAGTTGTTGCCAAGGCAACATTTCTGAAGAAGTCATGAAAAGAGGTTCCAAATGGTATAGCATAAGAGATACCTTGCAAGGGCAAGAGCCAGTATTGTGCCCTAGGAAGGATGCAAGGTGTTGCCTAGGAAATACCTTGGAAGAGTAGAAGTTAATGATATGCGTTGAGAAGATCATAAGGAATTGCCTAGGAGATATATTTGGGAGCAGTGACAAAGGATAATGCTTTTGGTTGACTTTAGAAGGTTGGCAGACATGTGGTTGCAAGTTTGGAGTCTCAAGGTGTCACTTAGGAGAGACCTTGGATGGCAAATAGTTAAGTTGGTGCCCAAAATGTGCCTCAGGATGGTTCTCTAGTGGTATTTTAGAGGGCATGCACACATATTGTAGTGAACAAAGGAGAAAACATCTTACCTAGGCAATACCTTTGGGAGCTAAAGGGATGGCAGATTTGTTTTCAACTCAAAAAAATCCAAATTTAAAAGAAAATGATACCTTGTTTCATGGTCCATATTGGATTTGGAAAATGTATGAGAAACAAAAGCTTAAACAAAAAATTGAATTTAGATATAAATATAGGTTTAAAAGAAATTGGTAGGAAAACACAAGTGGACAAAACCATAATTGCAGTAGCAACTGGGTTGGGACCACAACTGCTGTAGTGTCTATTGACAATGAGTGCTTCAAAATCAAACTCTGAACATCATTTAACTTCCTGTATGTGCTAGAATTCAAGGGTCTTGGGTGAATCCTATGTACAAAAATCTCTAAAAGGGAGTTGTAATTCTATTTCAAATAATGCTTGTGGAAATTTGAGGATAGGAGAAATATTATAGACAGTTCAACTGTTCATTAGAGGAGATAAGTTGAACTAGATGGTAGGAAAATGAAGTTCCACTTGGTGGATTAGGGTTTAAAGTGAGGATTGGGGCACTATTAACTGAGTTGCAACCATAGAGAAACAAGATACATCATGAAATCTCTGATGTGGAAGTGTGGCTGATATTTGATATTATTTGAACAAGATTTGGGATGTTTGGACTTGTGGCAACAGCATAATGAGTATATCTTTAAAATAGAGACTTTTGGAAAATACTGTTTAGAATTCTTGCACTAACATTTCATGTACCATGAAAACCTTATGATCGTAACATATATAAATGTTGTGCAAGCTAGATCTAATTGGCATCGGGAGAGTATGACCATTCTAAGAATTGACTGACATTAAAAATGGAAGTTCAAGTTGCATGATAAAATTTGTAATTGTTGCGTAGTGGTCTCAGATATCTTTTATGGGACAAAGTCACAAAGTCCTATTGAATGCAATGCCATTGATTAAGAATTATTATG
>VDFB02026602.1:0-16891 GCA_007258455.2 Sequoia sempervirens | reverse complement strand
AATGGAATTTCAAATGAACAATTCGCCTTTATTTGAATTCTTTTGTTATATTTATATGGGTATTTGAAACTTAACCCTTTACAATGGAGTTTTTAGTTATATTTTTATTAGTTTCCAGGGGTGGATTTAATTAGGGATTAAATGTTTTACTTTCATTCAATCAAAATTCAATTTTTTTTATATATTACTTATATTTTTATTTTTTCAAATCTTCAAACTTTTTTTTTCAATATTATTGACTAAAATATTTAAATGATAAAGGAGATTTTTTTTTTTTTAAATCTTAATTAAAAAAAAGTTAAATTTAATTCTTTAAAGAGTTTTTCCTTCTTTTAACATTTACTTGCTTGTTATATCTTAAAATATAATTAAATTTTATTATCTGATAAATTAAAAATAATCTAATATATGAAATAGGCATATAATATATTAACTTTAACATCATATTATAATATCTAATATGTAACATATGTAACATCTAATATATAATTTAATAAATTCCTAACTTTAGCAATAAATTTTAAACCATTATCTTAATTTTACATATATCTCTAACTCTAAGCAGAGTGCTAACACTATTCATCACTATTGTTGTAACCCTAACCCTAACCATAAAGAATTGTAGAGTGATATTACAAAAAAGTTATGAATTAATATTGAGAATAAGATTTGAAATAAAAATATTAGATGAATAAAAAAATTATTAATAATATTTTATTTTTAATTTATTTTTATTTTTGAATAGTTTTAACTATAATTTTTATCTTATTTTTAATATTTAGAAAATAATAAAAGTGACTATCAAATAGTTTGAGATTTAATTTAAATTTTTATTTTAATTGTGTAAAATCAAATCTCTATTAGAATTTTTTTAATATTTAGAAAATAATAAAAGTAGCAAAAGAGGAATTATTCTCGAAAGCGAAGGCCAAAAGAGTTGGCTCGCAAATGGAGATCACAACAAAAGATTCTTCATAACTCTGTTAAGGCAAGAAGACTCGTGAACAAAATATGTGAGATAAAGAATCGGGCAGCGGTGAAGGTCTCGAAGTAAGAGGAGATTGAATCAGTTGTGGTAGACCATTCTAAATCAATACTGACACTCAAAGGAGGGGCAAATAGAAGGGATTGTTCAAAATTCATCAATGTGATACCTCATTTGGTGAGTGATGAAGATAATGAAATGTCGGTGGAACCTTTCACATTTGAAGAAATTAAGAAGGCAACTTTTTAGTTGCATCCAGACAAGGCTTCAGGTCTAGATGGTTTTCCGACAACCTTCTACCAAAAATATTGTCATGTTTTTGGGGAGGAGATATGGGAGCTAGCTAAAGATTTTAGAAGGAAGAAGAAATTTCTCCAGGACATGAACAACTTTGTAATCACATTGATACCAAATAAGGAGAAGTGTGAATCATTTGTGAACTACAAATTGATATCCTTATGCAATACTATCTACAAAATCATAGCAAAGACTCTATCGAATAGGTTGAAGAAGATCTTGGGATCAATTATTTTAGAAAACAAAATGGTTTCACACTTGGGAGAGAGATAACTAAAAACACGATATTAGCCAATCAGGCACTCCACTCAATTAGAAGCTAAAGGCAAAAATGCATGTTGATAAAGCTGGATGTGAGCAAGGCGCACGATCGGGTTGGCTAAAGATTCTTGATGGAGGTAATGCATGTTGGTGTAATTAATTATTTAATTACACTTACATAAGTTTACTTAGGTATTTAATTATATTCCTAGGTATCATTTACTAGGTGATAAGTTCACATGTTTGCTTAGGATATAAGATTCCTTCTAGAAGGATGAGTTGTCTTTACTAGAAGTCTTATCTTATCTAGCATCATTTCCTAGGTAGTTATTTAGTTGTCACATGTCATTAGATTATGACACATTTCAACATCACATTACATACTAAATCTCAACCTTGCTTAAATAAGCAAGGCTTCATATGTACTTTGCCATATTCAGTGTGGTATTCTTGCATCTTAATGATAGCATGATATTTCTGCCATTTCTCTCTTGTGGAAGTTATTTTATCTTGCAGGTGATTCTAGGGTGTTTGAGGAGTTCACCATAAACTCCTACATGGTATCAAAGCTTCAGTGTTGCAGACTTCTTCCCATATTTGAGGGACTAATCTTGGCATGAAAGTTTTGTTGGATGCAAGTTGGGGTCTTTAGAGTCTCGCTGGATTGAATCCAAGGTGTCAGAGAAAATCAAGTTTAGCTTTCATTTCGTCAACATCTGACATATTTTGTCTGCAAGGGTTTGAAGAAAACCATTTTTTATTGGAGTCGTTCTCATTTTTGCTTCAGAAATCTAGCTTCCACTCATTTGTAGGAAAAACAATTTCTAAGTTTTGTAGCCATGGTCAAAATCTTAATTGAGAATGGGTATCTTTTAGATTTTACATATCTTGCACAAATCTAGAGAAAAATGTTGTACAAAAAGTGTCGCACATCATTTTTCTCCTAGTTGAAGCTATCAATGAAAGCTAGTTTCGAGCACTTCACAGTGGTGTAGGCCATTTTTCTAGATTTTGTCATCTACACAAATTTGAGGTTATTTTTCATCATGGAGGTAGATGTGAACATTTATCAATGCATGCACTATTTCCTTTTTTGCTTGCATTAGGTTTGCATTTTCTCTACACTTCATTTTAGTTCCAGATCATTTGTTAATCAACTGTTGCTTCATAGATTTTAAAGTTGTGCCAGTTTGTGAGTTTTCCATTGTTCCTTGGCATCAGGTCTGTTGTTTCTTTTCATGATTCTAACTTGAGTCCTTGGGTGACTCTAGATATGGTTTCTAGCAAACAGAAGTATCTTTCCTTGCTTTCTGAATTGAGGATTCTAGTGTTACTCCATAGTGTACTTCTAGTGCTTCTCTTGCAACAGGTTATCTCATTATGGGGGGGTTGAATGGTCTCTCTTTTCATCCTTTTTGTGGATGGAGATTGATTGGATTTGTGATGGATATCATTATTGTATTTCATCTCTCTTTTGGAGAGGAGTTTTGTTCCACTAGGTTTTCTCCTTTTCTTTGTTTGTGAGAGATTTATTTGCATTGCATTTGTACATGGGTACCTAACATGGCCTTGTAGTCGGGACCCATCATTGCATCTTTGCATCATTTGCATAATAATTTCCTTCCTAAGTTGCACTTATGGGGGTTGTTGGTGTAATTAATTATTTAATTACACTTACATAAGTTTACTTAGGTATTTAATTATATTCCTAGGAATCATTTACTAGGTGATAGGTTCACATGTTTGCTTAGGATATAAGATACCTTCTAGAAGGATGAGTTGTCTTTTCTAGAAGTCTTATCTTATCTAGCATCATTTCCTAGGTAGTTAGTTAGTTGTCACATGTCATAATATTATGACACATGTCAACATCATATTACATACTACATCTCAACCTTGCCTATATAAGCAAGGCTTCATATATGTAATTTTCCATATTCAGTTTGGTATTCTTGCATCTTAATGATAGCATGATATTTCTACCATTTCTCTCTTGTGGAAGTTATTTTATCTTGCAGGTGATTCTGGGGTGTTTGAGGAGTTCACTATAAACTCCTATAATGCACATATTTAGTTTTTGCAAAGATTGGCTCTAATGGATGTTTTTTATTTCTCAACACCCTGGTTCTCTATATCTATCAATGGGTCCCTATGTGGGTTCTTTGAACCTTCGAATGGCTAGCAGCTGGGGGATCCTTTGTCCCCCTTTATGTTTGTGATAATGGTATAGTCCCTAGGGACATTAATAAGAGCCAAACAAGAGGAAGGGAGTTTGAACAAGGTGGTCACGGAAAGAGATATATGTCCTCTTATGCATGCCCAATTTGTGGATGGCATAGTCATGTTTGGTGAAACAAATTTGAGAGAGGCGGAAGAGGTGAAGAAAACACTAGATGCCTATGTGGCATGCTCAGGGTAGATGATTAATAAAGAAAAATCAAATATTTTCTTCTTCTTCACCAAAAAAGGAATGCAAAGAAGAATAACACAATTGTTGGGTTTCACAATTTAGACACCCCCTTCCAAGTATTTGGGGCCACCAATTTTTGAAAAGGATAACAAAACGATACTGTGGAAGGATGTTATGGAAATATGTTTGACGAAGTTTGCAACTTGGAAATGAAGGTGGTTGTCCCTTGCAAGAAGAATATTGATGATCAAGTTTGTGTAGGCAACAATTCCAATCTATGTAATGCCATGCATGTCGATGATGAAGAAAGTGGAAAGTAAGTTGAATGGAATGATGGAGAATTTTCTATGAAAATTTCCAAACACGAAGAAGAGAATCTCACTGTTGCATTAGGATATAGTGTGCAAGCTATTAATGGAAGGAGGAGCTTAGGAATAAAGAAGTTGAATGACCACAATAAAGCCTTCAGAGCCAAGCTCATTTGGAAAATGTACACCAAACATGAAACTTCATGGTGCAGGATTATGAGGAGGAAATACCTAGATTCAAAAGGCCCAAATAGGATACTAACAATCACTAATATGCAATGGGGCTCTACAATTTGGAAGTTCATGTGGGAGTGTAGACCAATAATAATTGAGCATCTAACTTGGAAAATTAAGGATGGGAGATCGATAGAATTTTGAAAGAACTCGTGGGAAGGTGCTACTCCAGTGGGTGGTATTGAAGCAATAAAATCATTGCAACAAGTATTGGAAAGATGTGTAGGAATGAAGGTGTCAAATTACCTTAGATCGGTGGACAAATTTTCTTCCAAAATTTATGATTGGATAGATTGGAGCAAGTTACTTGGGACAAAGGAACAAAAAGACATTCTGAGGGAAGAATTGAGTAAGAGAAGAATTGTACCTTCGATTGGGTAGGATGAATTCATTTGGTGTGGGGCCAAATCAGGATAATATATGACAAAGTTGGGATATCAAATCTCTCAACTACAAGAAAGGAGAGTGGGTTGGCAGGCTGGTCTATGTTTGGGAAAATCTATACTCCTGAAGGTGGGTGCTTTTCTATGGATGACACTTCGCAAGACGATACTAACAAGAGATCGTTTGCACAACATTGGTATTTTTTGCCCCTTGAGACCTGTGTTTTGTGCAAGGGAAGTGAAGAGACCGAAAATCACCTCCTCCTCAATTGCTAATTCACAAGTAAATGTTGGGATTGGATTTAGGAAAATTTGAAATGGTCAGGACCTAGGAATGAATCCTTTGAAGAATTTCTTTATGGATGGCCTGCAATTCATGGCTATGCTATGTGGGGTGTCATATTCTATACAACGCCATCCATGGTGGCATGGAAAATTTGGAAAGAGATAAATAAGCAGATCTTCAATGATATTGAGTGTTTGGTGGAACAGGTAATCTCAAAAATTGAGGTGGGAATTTGTGAAATTCTAAAAAATAAGGTCAGTAGGAAACTAGATCAAGTTTTCACCATTTGGAACAATGAGCTACTCAAAGACTGGTCAGCCCTCAAGACTCTGCATTTGGTCCAAACAAGAATGGGAAGCAAAGGTAAGAGGAAACAAGTGAAATGGACTGCCCCACCAAATGGAAGGCTATTTAGCTTAATTTTTACAAGGTAGTGAAAGGAATCCTAGGTAGAGCAAGCATAGGTTGTATCTTGAGAAATGAGAAGGGTCCAGTATGGTATGGACAATTTTTTGAAGCATTGGGGTTACCCCAAACAATGTGAAGCTAAGATGGAGGTGCTGGCAAGAGGTACCTATGAATGTACTCTTAGAGAACACAATCAGGTTGACATCAAGATGGATTCTATGATCTATGTCAATGCAATTATTAGGAAACACACACCAAATTGGAGGCTTCAAGCTTGGGTGGAGATATGTTTAGCTGATCTAGGTAGTGAAAGGAAACCTAGGTAGAGCAAGCAAAGGTTGTATCTTGAGAAATGAGAAGGGTCTAGTATGGTATGGGAAATTTTTGGAAGCATTGGGGTTACCACAAACAACGTGAAGCTGAGATGGAGGTGCTCACAAGAGGTATCTATGAATGTAATCTTAGAGGACACAATCAGGTTGACATCGAGAGGGATTCTATGATCTATGTCAATGCAATTATTATGTAACATACACCAAATTGGAGGCTTCATGCTTGGGTGGAGATATGTTTAGATGACTTGCAGAAATTAGATGGCTTCACAATAAAACATATATACAGAGAATTTAATTCAACGACGAATATGTTAGCAAACATGGGGACCAATGGGGAGGTGCTCGACAAGTTAGAAATAAATCTGATTGCATGATCGGGGTTGTTGGTGTTAATAAATGTCTTGTACCTAGTTAATTCACTTACTAGGGAATTAGGGGACATATTCACATATTAAGTTCACTTAGGATTATAAGATTCCTTCTAGGAATCTCAGTTGTCATTTCTAGATCTTATCTTGTCCTAGGTTGTTATAAGTATTGGACATAGGATGCCATTTAATTGCAACTCCTAAACATTAATTATTTCATGTATCTCCTAGAATTTTGGAATGTGTTCAATAACACTAAGATTAGGATGAGATTAATATTTAATGAAATAATCATGATTATTGACATTTGTAATTAATTCTAAATGTAAGGAGCATGCGAGGGCGTCCATAGTGAGTTCCTAAATAATAGAGGCACATGGGGCACCCACATGGTAAGGTGGCACTCACCTTGTGTTTAGTTAACTATACGGAGTAATATTTAACACTTCTGAATGCATGTAAAGATCCAAGGAGTTAGGGTTTGATGTTTGCATGCTTGAAGTTCAGTTCAGTTCAGTTTAGTTCAATTCAGAATCAGTTTAGTTTAGTTAAGTTCAGTTCATTTGTCTTCAGTTAGTTTCAGTTGTATGTTAGTTAACTTTAGTTAACATGGAATGCATGGTTAATACATTGAGTTGTATGATAGATAACATGGACTACCTCCATTTAACAGGGGATGACCATTCTTGCATGAATGGTGTTGAGTAAATGTTTCAGTTAACTAGAAATCACTTGGAGCCAACTTGGGCGCCCAAGATGCTTTCTTGGATTTACCTCTATTTCATGATAAGATATTTTTGAAGGCTCAGTTAAGTAGGATTACTTATGGGCACCAACTTTGAGGAAGAGCTTTAGAATTATCACCAAAGTGAAGGATGAGTTGTAGCTTCATTTTGGGATGCCCAAATGCATGAAGCACATGTTGTAAGCTTTAATCTTCACAGAATAACTCAACTTAAAGCAATATGGCATACCTTTTCAAGGGCTTGAGCTTGTGCATTGTAATTATCACCTTTTGGAGATTACAAGGTTGCATATTGTCTCTATATCTCATTCAAGTTGAAGAGAGTTTTCATAATTGTTCTTTGCAGGTGTGAAGAAGATTGGTAAAGACAAAAGAAGCATTCTCAAGTAAGAATTGGATCTATTGTATTTCAAAGATTGAATAATAGAATAATTCTTGGTGGAGTTTTTTCCCAAAAGGGTTTCTCCACGTTATATCTTGTGTAATCTTTCTAATATCATGTCTAGTTCTTCTATCAACTTTTGTCTACATTCTATAACAGTAAAATGGATTAATCAAGATAATCACCCACAAAGAATATATGTAACAAAGAAAAAGCTTACTTAGATCAGCAATATTAAAATTTTACAAAGTATTAAGCTAAGAAAACACCTCATTTTTCAACATTTGGTTTTAAAGTTGAGGTTGGGTAGAGTATTGGGATACCTTTCTCTTAAAGTTTGAAGGATTTATTGGCTTAGTGAGAGCTCTTATTATTTTAGTAATTTGCTGATTTTGGAACTAAGTTTTTTGCTACAATGAATTCAAGGTTAGATATTGAAAGGTTCAATGGTTCTAACTATGAAATGTGGAAATTAAAAATGGAAGATCTTCTTGAAGAAAGAGATCAATGGTTAGCGGTTAATAATGAGACAAAGACACCTACAACTATGTCAGATGAAGATTGGGCTAAGTTAGATAAAAAGGAAAGAGGACCAATTAGATTGTGTCTTGTTGATGTTGTTCTTTTAAATGTTTCAGTGGAAATGAGTGCATATAAATTGTGGAAAAGAATAGGAGATATTTATCAAAGAAAGAGTTTAACAAATAAGTTGTATCTAAAAAGGCAATTATATTCATTGAAAATGAAAGATGGTAATTCAGTAGCACAACATCTAAATGCTTTCAATTTAATTCTCAGTCAGTTAGCATCTATAGATGTAAAGCTTGAGGATGAGGATAAGTGCATTTTATTGCTTTGCTCTTTACCTAATTCTTGGGAAAATCTAATAGTTGCAATTAGTGGTAATGGTGCAGATCCAAAGATGGACAACATCATTCCTACTCTCCTATCAGAGGAGATGAGGAGGAAATCTAAAACTGACTCCCAAAATGCCTTGTTTGTAAGAGGTAGGCCTGAAGAGAAGGAATCTAAAGCAGACAAGAAAGGAAAGGGAAATTCTAAAGGATGGTCAAAAACCCCTGGTAAGAGTAAGGTAAAATGTTGGAATTGTGGAAAACCTAGACATATCAAAAAGGATTGTAAGAGAAAGAAGAAGAGTACTAATGCTTCTACAGAAAAATCCGATGACAGTAATGATGCATTAGTCATTTCTTCTAATATTGTTGTTGATAACTCTTGGCTTATTGATTTAGGTTGCTCCTATCATATGACTCCTAGAAAGGAGTGGTTCTCTAAATATATTGCATATGATTGAGGAGATGTCTTCTTTGGAGACAACAACATAACAAAAGTTGTTGGTAAAGGAGAGGTAAAATTGTGTTTCAGTGATGGTAGTGTTAAGACCCTTAATGATGTTTTACATATTCCAGGACTTGCAAGGAATCTACTTTATGTCTCTAAGTTTAATGATTCTAGAATGCATGTGACATTTGACAAAGGTGGTTGCAGATTGGTGAAAGGGAATATGGTGGTTGCTAAAGGATCTCAAATTGGGACTTTGTTTAAGTTGAATACCTCCAATGTAAATATTTTATCAAATGTAACTGAAGCTGAAAATACATGTATGTTATGGCACCATAGATTGGGCCATATAGGTGAAAAAGGTCTTAGGACCATTCTTAATAAAATTTTGGTTGACGGTATTCCTAATTATAATATTGGAAAAAATGACTTTTGTGAGCACTGTGTGTTTGGAAAGCAATCTAGATCTAAATTTCCTAGTGGTACAAATAGAGCTAAAAGATTATTAGATATTATTCACTCAGATGTAATGGGTCCTATGGATATTGACTCTATTGGAAAATCTAGATACTATGTCACATTTATTGATGATGTCTCAAGATACACTTGGATATATTTTATGCATAACAAATCTGATGTGTTTAATAAGTTTAAGGAATTTAAGGCTTTGGTTGAGAAACAATCATATCATAAGATAAAAGTGTTGAGATCAGATAATAGTGTTGAGATCAGATAATGTTGGTGAGTATTGTTCTAAGGAATTTGATGATTATTGTAAGCATGTAGGAATAGTGAGACAGAAAACTACTCCATATACACCTCAACAAAATGGAGTAGCAGAAAGGATGAACCGAACCTTAATGGAAAGAGCTAGGAGTATGTTAAGTAGTGCTAAGCTTGAACGGTCCTTATGGGCTGAAGCAATATGTACTTCTTGTTATTTAATCAATAGATCCCCTAGTTCATCTATTGAAGATAAAACTCCTTATGAGATGTGGTTAGGTAAGAAACCTAGTATTGCACATTTAAGGATCTTTGGTTGTGAGGATTTTGTTCACATGCCTCAAGAAAAGTGATCAAAATTGGATCCTAAAGCACAGAAATACATATTCATAGGTTATGGTGAAAATGTAAAAGGTTACAAGCTTTGGAATCCACTAACAAGAAAAATTTCTTTATCTAGAGATGTTATTTTCAGGGAATTTAGAGCTTATTCAGGAGAAGAACAACCAAAGGAAAAGGATACTTCTCGAACAGTGCATTTTGAGACAAATACTGAGAAGCAACAAGATGCACATGTTGAAGAACAAGTGGATGAATTGCAAGAAGAGAGTTCAGAGAGTTCTTTTGAAATAAAGGCTCACGATGAGCATATTGAGGAACAAGAAGAAACTCCTTTAAGGAGATCCACAAGACAATGGAATCTCATTGATAGGTATATCCCACCTAATTTCCATTGTATTTTTGCTTTAATGAGTACTAATGATGAACCCAATTCTTACAAGGAAGCTTTGTCCTCAGATGAGAACAAGCTTTGGTCACAAGCTATGCATGAGGAAATGGAATCCTTGGATACTTGTGACACATGGGATCTTGAGATTTTTCCCAAAGACAAAAAGGCCATTGGTTGTAAATGGATCTTTAAAAAGAAGATTGGTGCAGATGGTAATCTCGAAAGGTACAAGGCTAGATTAGTAGCCAAGGGCTACTCCCAGAGAGAGGGAGTTGACTTTAATGAAATCTTCTCTCTTGTTGGTAAATTAAATTATATTAGATTCTTTTTATCTATTGATGTTGCTTATGATTTTTTAATTGAGCAAATGGATGTGAAAACTACTTTTTTGCATGGGAATCTTGATGAGGAGATTTATATGAAGCAACCTGAAGGTTTTGTTGTAAAAGGAAAAGAAGAATTGGTTTGCAGGTTAAAGAGATCTTTATATGGATTGAAATAGTTACCCAGAATGTGGTACCAGAAGTTTGATGCTTTCGCATTAAAAATTGGTTATGTTAGGAGTGAGGAAGATCATTGTGTTTATATAAAAATTATTGATGATCAGCTTTTAATTATTATCTTGTATGTTGATGGCATGTTTATTGGTAACAGCAAGGTAATGATCAAAGAATTGAAAGCACAACTCTCAAGCACATTTGAGATGAAAGATCTAAGGGCTGCAAAATATATCCTCGGTATGGAGATCAATAGAGATAGAGGTAACATAAAGCTTTGCTTAAGTCAAAGCAATTATGTTGATACTATTTTGAAAAGGTTTAATATGCAAGATAGTAAACCAATTAATATTCCTTTACCATTTGGCATGAAGTTAAGTTTAGATATGAGTCCTAAATCTGATTTTGATTTTGAGGAAATGTCTGAAATTATGTATGCTAGTGCAATTGGTAGTTTAATGTATGCAATGTTTTGTACAAGACCAGATATAGCACAAGCAGTGGGAGTTCTTAGTAGGTTTATGTCTAACCCTGGTAAAGAACATTGGACTTATGTTAAGAGGGTGTTTAGATATTTACGAGGGACTTCATAGTACTATTTAGTTTATCATGGTTCTAATAATATTGAAATTATGAATAGATCATTGGACATACAGGGGTTTGTTGATTCAGATTGGGCAGGAGATCTGGATAGTCAAAGGTCGACAAGTGGTTATGTGTATACTCTGTTTGGAGTTGCAATTAGTTGGATGAGTAAGAGGCATCCCATGGTTGCTTTTTCCACCATAGAAGTAGAGTACATGGCTGCCACACATGCCTCTAAATAGGCAGTTTGGTTACAGAGACTTGGGTCAGGTATTGGTTTTAATTGCAAGCAAGTTAGGCTTGAATGTGATAGTCATAGTGCTATTTGTTTAGCCAAAAATCCTATGTTTCATGCTCGTACTAAACATGTAGATGTTTAGTATCACTTTGTGGGAGAAATGGTTGAGAGTGGTAAAGTATTAATTGAAAATGTTGACACTTTGATTAATGTTGCAGATTATCTTACGAAGTTGGTTCCTACAGATAAGTTCTCATGGTGCAGGAAGGCCATTGGCCTTGAGTCCTGTACTTGATTTAAATTTATTATTCCTTGTTTAGAATAATTGCAATGTATAATGTCAAGTGGGAGAATGTTGGAAATAGGATGCCATTTAATTGCAAATCCTAAACATTAATTATTTCATGTATCTCCTAGAATCTTGGAATGTGTTCAACAACACTAAGATTAGGATGAGATTAATATTTGATGAAATAATCATGATTATTGACATTTTTAATTAATTCTAAATGTTAGGAGCATGTGAGAGCATCCATAGTGATTTCCTAAATAATAGGGGCACATGGCATGCCCACATTGTAAGGTGACACTCACCTTGTGCTTAGTTAACTATACAGAGTAACAGTTAACACTTATGAATGCATGTAAAGATCCTAGGAGTTAGGTTTTGATGTTTGCATGCTTGAAGTTCAGTTTAGATCAGTTTAGTTCAGTTCAGTTCAGTTCAGTTCAGTTCAGTTTAGTTCAGTTTAGAATCAGTTTATTTCAGTTCAGTTCAGTTCAGTTGTCTTCAATTAGTTTCATTTGTATGTTAGTTAACTTTAGTTAACTTGGAATACATGGCTAATACATTGAGTTGTATGATAGATAACAGGGACTACCTCCAGTTAATAGGGGATGACCATTCTTGCATGAATGGTGTTGAGTAAATGTTTCAGTTAACTAGAAATCACTTGGAGCCAACTTGGGCGCCCAAGTTGCTTTCTTGGATTTACCTCTCTTGCATGATAAGATATTTCTGAAGGCTTTGTTAAGTAGGATTACTTATGGGCGCCAACTTTGAGGAAGAGCTTTGGAATTATCACCAAAGTGAAGGATGAGTTGTAGCTTCAATTTGGGACGCCCAAATGCATGAAGCACATGTTGTGAGCTTTAGTCTTCACAAAATAACTCAACTTGAAGCAATATGGCGTACCTTTTCAAGGGCTTGAGCTTGTGCATTGTAATTATCACCTTTTGGAGATTACAAGGTTGCATATTGTCTCTATATCTCATTCAAGTTGAAGAGAGTTTTGATTATTGTTATTTGCAGGTGTGAAGAAGATTGGTAAAGACAGAAGAAGCATTCTCAAGCAAAAATTGGAGCTATTGTATTTCAAAGATTGAATAATAGAATAATTCTTGGTGGATTTTTTTCTCGAAAAAGTTTCTCCGCGTTATATCTTCTGCAATCTTTTGAATATCTTGTCTAGTTCTTCTATCAACTTCTATCTACATTCTACAATAGTAAAATGGATTAATCAAGATAATCACCCACAAAAAATATATGTAACAAAGAAAAATCTTACTTAGATCAGCAACATTAAATTTTTACAGAGTATTAAGCTAAGAAAACACCTCATTTTTCAACAATAAGTTAGTTGTCTCATGTTATAAGATTAAGACACTTGTCATGATCTTGTCTAATTTCCTATGTCTCACCTTGCCTTTATAAGCAAGGCATCTCATGTACGTTTTCATATTCAATCTTGTAATATTGCATCAATTATTGAAAATTTATGCTCTTGTTTTTCTCCTTTGTAGAAGTTTATTTTGGTTTTGTACGTGATCTTGGAGGCTTGAGTCCTTGAGTGACTCTAACACGGTATCAAAGCTTGAGATCTACAAGCCCCTTCTCATATTTGGGAGATAATTATCCTTGATTTTTTTGCTATGGAGAAAATCTTGGTGGATCTTTAAAAAATTGAGTATGCTCTTCTCTTGCTTCAAATGATGACCCAGAGAATCAAAAAAGCTTGATAGAAATACCAAATTTGAGATTTTCTAATTTTTGGATTTGAATTGCAAGTTCATTTTGGAGCATGGTTGTGCAAATCTAAGCTCACTATTGAGTTCAGAATGTCTAAGAAATTTAGATCTAACTTTTATTTCACTCAATTTGGCCATTGTATGATATAGTTGAAAATTGGGATTTGAAGCTTAGATCTAGTGAATAAATTTTTATTGGAGCACTTATCACCCAAATAGATGTTGCCATTGCATGTAGATAGACCAAAAACCCCTATTTTCATATAAAATCTGTCCATTTTTTATGAATTTGATTTTTGGAAAAAAATTATTTTGCTATTAGGGTCATCACTACAGGCAAAATTTAAAATTAAAAAAAAAATCATAACTTTTGAGCCAAAAATCGGATTTTGATGAAAAATATATCGTTGGAAAGTTAGTTCTGAGCAATTTTTAATAGTGCAAGTTATTTTTCATAATTTTTCTATTTCATATCAATTTTTACATCTTGAAGCTAGATCTTGTTTTTCAACCTCCAAGCTCATAACTTTTTGCTTCGGACTTCGTTTTTCTTGATTCTTACAACATCAAGAAGGTATTGAAGAGCAGTTCAATTTTATGTATGCACTTTTTTGCAGATTTGTTTCTAGAATTTCATAATTTTAGTTTGAAGTTGATTTGGTACTTTTGGATACATTGTTGTAAATTTGCAAAAAAGGTGTCAATTTCTTTGTGACAAAGGGGTTAATTACTTTCATTGTGAAGGGTAAATTTGTCAATGGTGTCTCTAATTCCATATAACTATCATGAATGGAGATCACAAATGGAGATATTATTGTTAAAATTGACATTGCATAAAATCGCATTTGGCCAAGATCCAGAACCCACAAGAGCTATAGAAAGAAGAAAATGATTTGATAGAAGGGATGAAGCACTTGGTACTCTTCTTTTTTCCATTTTTCCAAATCTTAGATATCATGTTGAATCTGACACACATCCTAATCAAATTTGGACTACTTTAGAGGATCTTTTGGTAAGCCAAAGATAATGAGGAAATTTAAGTTGGAGAATGAACTTATGAGTCTTAATCTTTCAGATTTTGACAATATGCAAGACTTCTTCTCTAAACTCAATTCTCTTAGATTATAGTTATCTAATTGTGGGGTCACAAAATAGGTTGAAAAATTGATTCTTTCTATTATTGCTAATCTTCATCTTGATTATTTAGTGTTTGTTTCTACATTTTATGCTACAATAGATGCCCTTAGCAAAGTTGGCACACATGGGCACATTGAAGTCTTCCAAATCTCATGCTCTTCTTACAAAGGATCCAAAGGCTTCAAGTGGCAAAGGTAAGAAGTAGAATAAGGACCTCAAATCGAATGAGCAAGGTAAAGATTCAGCTTCACATAACACTCCTAATTCCATTTCCTCTTCTAAAGAGGATTCATCTAAAAAGAAGTTTAAATGTGCATATTGTAAAAGGCTAGGACGTGGTGAGCATGGATGTCATAATAAGAAGATTGATGAATTCACACACCTTCTTCAAAAGAATAACATACATTTTCCCTCATTAGTGTCTTCTTCTTCTCCAGCATCTCAATCAACAACACCTTCGTCTTCACAATCAGAGAATACATGATATACAATTGGATTAAAAAAAATGAAAAGAAAAGCACCCTTGGCCTCTACAAGGGGTGATCCCACAATATTGGTTTACAATTCACTTCATGAAGAAAAATTGCAAAAATTCTCCAAAGAATTTTTTTTGGGTTTTTAGGGGTTTGCTCGAAGGGGGGGTTCACATGAACCCAAAAAAGGGGTTCGCTCGAACCTCCCCCCTTCGAGTGAACCTATTTGTGATGTCATCCCTTTTTGGCACGTTTTTTAATGGAAACAAAGGAAAACTACAAAAAAGGGGGGTTTTGAACAAACCCATTTGTGATGTCATCCCCTTTTTGGCATGTTTTTTTAATGAAAACAAAGGAAAATCGCAAGAAAAGGGGGGTTTGAGCAAACCATCCTTCGCTTGAAGGGGTCTAGGGGGGTTCGCTCGAACCCCCCTTTTTTGCCCTTCTCCCCCTCCTCTAGCAATTTTCCGCAAAATTTTACCTTTTCGAGCTTGGGTTGAAGATGAAGATGGAATCAACTTCACAGACCCAACTGGATGATGGTAGTCCTTGGAACGAGCTATCCATCAAATATAATCTTAATATATTTTGGTTTTTTTAGGTAATATATATTTTGGTTTTATTATATATTTATTTAATTTAATTAAACATAGGTTTGTCACTGAAAATCAAGCTCTTTGTTCTAAACATGTGGAAATATAGTAGATTATAAAAAAAATGAAAAATATGTTTGTGCTAGGTATTGATGTCCTTGATCTAGCAAAAAAATTAAATTAAATTTTGACACATACAAAAAAAGTTATTTTGTATAAGGTCTACCTATGTCTATATTGTAATTGGTTTGACTTCAAAACTTAATTAAGAAAAAAATATTCAATAAAAAAAACTATGAAACCAAATGAGCATGCAAGATATCGTAGTTACAAAGGTAAATTTGAAAAAATTAGAATTTTATCCTTCATAGAAAAAAAGTTATGTTGTTTACAGTGAGCATCACTCTTTAAAAATGGTATTTACTATTAAAAACTAGTTTTTGAAGATGGAAAAAGAAATGCAATTTGATTCCAATTTTTTTTTTAAATATATATTTAGAATCTATAGACAAGATGTCACAAATCACTAGTTGGCCAAAAAGTGTAACCCACTATTGTGGGATCACCCCAAGTCATGAATCTAAAAGATGGCTTCTTGATTCAGGGGCATCTCATCATATGGCATCATCTATAGGAATGTTCGCTTCTTTTGAACCTTGTAATTCACCTCATATTTTGATGGATAACAATACTTATATGAAGGTAAGTAGAAAGGGTTTATTAACATGAGAGAGGGCACCTTTAATGATGTATGTTGTGTTCCTTCTTTTTCCACTAATCTCCTTTCTATTTATCAAATTACCCATGGTGGTCAAGGTAAAACTATTGAATTCACTCCTGATAGAGTGTAGATAAGGGACTTGGAGACTAGGGATATTGTTACTATCGATATGGTTGATCATTCATCTCATTTTTATTCCTTTTCACATTTTTCTTTAGCGGAAGATAATGTTCCTTTGATTGCATATCACACTCCTTCATTAAGTGTGAACCATGTTTTTGAGGAGAAGTTTGGTCATATAAATCTTGGTTTTCTAGAGACCATTGTTGAGCTTCCTACTCCTCCACCTCTTGCTTCTTCAACTATCAATGCTTCTATTCAGTGGGATGATAATAGTTTTTCAGATCTTGCTCTGTGGGATGAATATTTGACAAGGATTTCTAACTTTTTTGTGGAGTCTCA
>VDFB02026601.1:0-11671 GCA_007258455.2 Sequoia sempervirens | reverse complement strand
ATTCGATAGAGCCAAAATGAGTGCAAAAACATCGTAACTCTGACTTTATGTAAAAGCATAGGCTAAAAAATACTTGATTGGATAAAAAAATTGGATCTTGAGGTAGCTAAATATGCTTGCACGGTTGGATTAACATAATGGGGTTTGACACACAATGATAAATTTGACATAAAGTTAAAATTTGGGCTAGTTCAAATATGAGGCTAACAAAGCTCATAAACAAATAAATTAAAAACTTATACTATGAAAGGAAAGGTGCTAAACTTTTAATGAAAGATAAAAAATTAGATACATGAAGAACCAACACTTCCATAGAGAAAGTATCATTGTCTATGTGGTAAAAGGATATTGTAAGAGGGAAAATAGACATAAGGAATACAACAATGAATCAATACAAATCAATTCAAAACAAGATGAATCCCAACCTACTCATGAAAAAAAATTAAAAAGCAATGAATTCACCAAGCAATGTTAGCAATAAAAGAGAACATAAACGAATTCAAAAGACTATAATTTTACCATCCCATGTAGGAGTATATTCATATTAATAATGGATGTTGGATTGTTTGGATAAATACGAATCCTCCATGTTTTCAAAAGCTTCAAATCAATGATAATAAGGGTGACTTAGATAAGATGACAATACTTCTCAATCGCTCAAGAATTAAATGCTCAGGTTTTCGCTATGAAAATTCTAGGTAGATTATAAGAAGGATGAGGGTTGTTTATAGATTTCAAGAAATTGAATCAATGGCTAGGATGAAGAGGTGAAAGATTAGGATAAATGGTCAAGGTCTGTTGAGAGGAAATAGATTGAAGAGTTAATTCCGATGAAGACTGGAAGTGAGTGGGAGTGAACTTAATTAGATTTAATAGTTCACTAGATAGGTTGAATAGTCAATTTTAGTTGACTAGGAGAGAGTTTTAGTTAAGAGAATTAATTGATCAATTAACCAAATAGATTGGATAGTCAACTAACATTGGTTACTCGGTCGACTAGAAGAAAGTGGTCATTACGTTTGAGGAAACAACGCATGAGAGGATAATTAATTAATTGTTGGAGGAACGTGAAAGATAAGATTTAACTAATAAATAAAAGTTATCTATTAATGGATAATGTTGAGAGAAAAAAAAGAGGAATTAAATAATTAAAGATAACTATTTAAAATAGAAGTTGAAACAGGATTAAATAATATTTAATATTATTTAATTTATGCATGATGGGAAATAAATAATTAAATAATTAAAGATAATTGTTTAATTTAGAAGGGGGGATTGATTTTTTAATTAAATAATTAATTGATAACTATTTAATTAAAGTAGAAGAATAAGTTAAGTTAGCAACATAATTAAATAAATAAGATTTATTTATTTAATCAAGAAGAATAAATAATTAAAGATATAATTTGAAATGAATTAATTAACTAACATAAAGCCATTTAACTAATAGTGGGAATATGATTTTAGACAATAATTTGAGAGGAGCTTGGTATGGGAACCATTGGTATAGACATATCTGGTTTGACACACACACTCACAAGCATGGTTTAGAGGAACCTTTCCGAGTTAATCAGAGTATCATATTGGTAAGCGTTAAACCAAGTTGATAGTTTTTTAGTTGATAGGAAGGTAAGGATGGTTGTCTTTAATTATCCTCGATTGACTAGCCAACTTGAGTTATAGTGTTAAAACCCTTGTGATGATATTAAGATATATATATATATCTTAATATCATGTGATGGTGCATACATATGTACGGATGTAGGTATGAGCATACATAGATAGTAATGTCTACGTATACCCATACGTAGATACGTAATATGTATGTGATCATTCACCTATATATATATTATATATATATACATATCAATATTGTTGAATGCACAAGACAACTAAGAGGGGGGTGAATTAGTTGTACATTAAAACATCAAAACCCTCTTAAATATTCAAATACACATAAACTTTAACAACCTTTAATCTGTTAGAATTATTTAACATGAAAGCAAATAACTAAAACTGAAACTCATCAACACCATGCACAATAGAACACCAAATTTACATGGAAAACCCAAAAATGGAAAAACCATGATGAGGATTAGCTCACAATATAAAGTAATTGCAACACTAAATACAATAGGCTCACTGTCGGAGGGCTCACTGCCAAATTATAGAAAAGAAGAAAAGAAGAATGTTATAATGAGAAATCTATCTCAATGTAACAAAAAATTCCACCACAACATCACCAACACATTCGTAGCCTTTCTTAAGATTGTAGACACCAGCTCACTGCTTCTAGTAGTCTAACTCATTGAAGCTCGCACTGCACTTCACAAATTCATACTTCACAACTCTGCAATTTACATCATACACACTACACACCAATCCTTCATCAATGCAAAAATTATTTATACCTTCTTCAACCTCGAAAACATTCTCCAAGATTAGTTATGCACCTTAATCATGAAAATTCAAATTAGGTCGGCACCTAAAACATTCCTATGGAGGAAAAGAATTAAGGGGGACCACATCACACCTTAACTTAGTCCTAAATCTACTCATATATGTCACGCTACACTTCCACAATGATCGAAGAAAATCCATAATTAGTGTAAACACCCAAGGTCCGTCAAACCTATGTTAACACCATTGAATAATTAATTACACACTTCCTTTGATCCAAAGATAACTCACAAACAACACACTTCACTTGAATACAATTTGGAATATTCCAAAAACACCCTAAAATCCAACAAATTCCTTCGCAACAACTTTCACCTGAAGAAAGAACTCATCCTATACACCCAGATAATCTTCCACACACTGTAACTCAAGAAATCATCTTGCAGAACACAAACCATAAACAACTTCAATTGAAGGTAGACATGAAATTTATCAACACACTTCTAGAACCATAAGACAAGAAACCAAAATGCAGAGAAATGCAAAGCAAAACCATTTCTCCCAAACACCATTGTAATACATAGTTCACACACTAGTGAACACATCTTTCTTTGTACAACAATCTAGAACAATAAACTTTGGATATAACACATAAACACCTTTGATCAACATACCCAAACCGCACAAGCAAATCTTCAACATAGAAGAAATGCAAAGCAAAATCAGTACACCACTCTATATACTAGAACACCTTTACAACAAATTGTTTCCTCTTTTATTCAAATTTTCTCAAAAGCACTTGGAAACCAAGCACTAGAAACACATTCTCACCATCTTCACCACTTTCTCATCATCGCCAATCCAATTGCAACACAAATTAACCAAATAATATCACAAATAGAAGCTTATCAAAGCAACACTAGAGGTTGACACCAGTAACACATACTAATGACAACATAATGTGACTAATCAAAGCATCATAACTTCTCAACCATCACCAATTGGCATTAATGATAACACAAACATAATCCTTTTGACATCAATGACAATGCCAACTACACATACTTACAACAATCTCCCCCTTTGTCATTGATGGAAACACATAATGTGAAAAACCATCAACAACAAACATAACAACTTTGATCACCAACATATTGCTTTATAACAACTCTTTTTTTCTCGCCTCTGCTTTCTCTCCCTCTTTGACAACTGATCATTTTTCACACTATTTCCTCTCTCCACCTTTGACATCAATGGAAAAGGGAAACACATTTGCATCACTTTCCCCCTTTGACATTAATCATACTTGTACCTGCTCACCATTGTTCTACAACATCTTTTCCTTTTTACTACTCTACATACTCCCCCTTGGGAGCACAAAAAAAACTATTATCAACTAGCAACCACTGCACATATCCTTTGACACAACTAACAAAGGACAACACCAACCTACACCAATACTCACTCCCCCTGACTGTAACCAACAATGCCACTACCTACTCCCCCTAAGAGGTAGCCTCTAACATCAGTCCAGAACAAAGAATGAATCTTGAAATCAACTGGATTAATGCATATCCTTATGCATCTAGTTCAAAGAAGGAGGGGTAAATAACCCCTAAATTTTCCTGGAGATACGCAAAATTATCCTCAGGAAGACCCTTAGTAAATATATTAGCAATCTGATCCTTTGTAGGCACATACTCAAGCTTTATTTCATTCTCTGGAACCTTCTCTCTCAAAAAGTGATATTGGATTGAGATATATTTTGTCCTTGAGTGCGTTATTGGATTCTTTGAAATGTCAATAGCACTAGTATTGTCACAGAGAATAGAAATTGGTTCATCATATATCACTCTAATATCCTTCAAGGTTTGCATCATCCACAACACTTGTGTGCAACAAGATGTTGTTGTAGTATATTCTTCCTCTATAGTAGATAAAGACATCAAATATTTCTTCTTGCTTAACCAAGACACCAATTTGTAGCCATGAAAGAATGCACCACCACTCGTACTTTTCCCATCATCCACACAACCTGCCCAATCTGCATTTGTATAAGCACTTAGAGAAAAATCAATATCCTTTGGATACCATAGATCATGTTCCAAAGTGCCTTTCAAGTATTTGAATATCATCTTCACTGCTGCAACATGTGACTCTCTATAATCTTCTTGAAATCTAGCCACAAGACAAACTACATGCATGATATCTAATCTAGTATCAGTTAGGTATAACAATCCTCCAATCATTGATTTATACTTGCTTTGATCAGTCTTAGGAGATTCATCATTCTTACTCAGCTTGCAATCAATAACCATAGGAGTACATATTGGTTTAGAATCCTCCATTCCAAACTTCTTCAATATTTCCTTGACATACTTTAATTGTGAAATGAATATATCTTTTTCTGTCTGATTGATTTGTAGTCCAAGGAAGAAATTCATCTCCCCAAACATAGAGATTTCAAACTCTTTCTGCATTTCTTCTGCAAATTTCTTACAAATTTCTTGATTTCCTCCAAAAATTATATCATCAACATTTATAACCACAATCAAGATTTTATCTTTTTCAACTTTGAAATAAATATTACTATTTCTAGTACCTTTATTGAATCCTTGTTGTATCAAGTACCTATCCAACCTTGCATACCAAGATTTGGGAGCTTGCTTCAATCCATATAATGCTTTCTTCAACCTATAGACCATATCCAGTTTGTTTGATAACTAAAATCCTTTCGATTGTCCAATGTATACTTCTTCCAACTCACCATTCAAGAAAGCAGACTTCACATCCATTTGGTAAACCTTGAAATCCTTATGTGCTGCAAAATCCAAAGCATCCTGATAGCTTCCATTCTTGCCACTGGAGCAAATGCCTCCTCAAAATCTATTCCTTCTACTTGTGAGTAGCCTTTACACACAAACCTTGCCTTATTTCTCACCACTTCTCCATTCTCATTCAATTTGTTCCAGAATACCCACTTCGTTCCAATTACATTCTTGTTTGCTAGTCTTGGGACAAGTTCCCAAGTCTAATTCTTCTCAGTCTACATTAGTTCCTCTTCCATAGCCTTGATCCAGTATTCATCTTTACATGCTTCAATCACTATTTTAGGTTCAACTTTAGAAAGTAAACATAAGTTTACCTATTCATTAGTCATAGTAGCTTTTCTCCTTGTCAAAACACCTTTGCTTTTGTAACCAATGATCCAATCTTTAGAATGATTCTTAGGAACCCTTTTTGGAGCTTCTTCTTCAATTTGAACTTCTTTCTCCTTACCTTCATCTTTGTTGTTCTCTCTGCAAGAGGACTCATTTGATTCATATCCATCTATCACCAAAAAATTATTTTGTAAGTCTTCATCCACTTTAACACTTGCACCCTCAACAATCTTCTTCAACCTCTTGTTGTAGCACCAATAATATTTGCTTCTTGTAGAATATCTAAGGAAGATATCTTCATCAGATCTTGTATCAAAATTTCCTAATTTTTCTTCATCTCTTCTGATATAGCATTTTCTCCCAAACACTCTAAAGTATTTAATAGTAGGAATCCTTCCATACCACAACTCATAGGGAGTCTTTGCACTATTTTATCTTGCTTGTACTTTGTTAAGTATGTAGACAACAGTATGAATTACTTCTCTCCAATAGACTTCCAGTAGATTTGCCTCTTTCATCATTGTTCTTGCAACTTCCTGAACAGTCCTATTCTTTCTTTCAACCACTCTATTCTACTAAGGAGTCCTAAGGGAAATAAATGCCTTTCTATTCCATGATTCTCACAAAAAACTATTAAACTCATTGGAGGTGAATTATCCACCTCTGTCACACCTCAAACACTTGATTTTCATGTCTATTTCATTCTTAGACATAACTTTGAATGCTTTAAACTTATCAAGAGCTTCTGATTTTTCTTTGAGAAAAGTAACCCAAGTCATTCTAGAATAATCATCAATAAATAGAATGAAATACTTGTCACCTTGAAGACTTATTACTCTAGTAGGACCACAAAGGTTTGTATGCACCAGCTCCAATAGTTAGATAGAAGATTGTTCTTTGATTTTGAAACTTCTTCTTGCTTGCTTCCCAATCTGACATTCCTTGCAGACAACATTGATGGGCTTTGTAATCTTTGGTAGATCTCTCATAACTTGAAGTGAACTAATTATCACCAAGCTATCAAAGTTGATGTGACACATCCTTCTATCCCATAGCCAACTTTCATTAATTTGAAGGTGTTGTGCTGAAGTAGGAGAAACAAGAGCTATGGAAACAAAAGGCTAATCAATAGAATCTGAGTAGGGTGGGACACACTAAAAGCAGTTGAAGAGTTGTAGTAAGACTCACCAGACTCACATTAACCATAATAGGAATCCCCTTAGGAGCATGTTCCAAAGGGGGAAGGAGGAGAAGAATCAACATCTTGAGATGACTCCTCATCAAAAGTGTAGATAAGTGACCATTGTGTACATTTTGCCAACATGTAATTGCACACTTACACCGAGAGAGTGAGCAATCTAGAGCCAAGTGGTCACTAGAAAATTGTTGTCAAAGATGAATTGGAAATCCTCATAGTCAAGTAGTTGAGTACAAGGCCTATCCCCCACCATTAAAATGTCCCCACGAAGAGCCTTGGAGATAAATGCCCTCTAGAATATGGACAAATGAAAGAGGTAATAGAATTTTCCTTCAAGAAATGACCAATTGCATTTCTAGTCTATGTTCCACAACTTTTAGGGACGGGGACGGGGGGACGATAGGGGATGCATTTCCAGGACGTCCCCTAGGGGGCTATTTTTAGGGGATGACAAGGGATGCATTTCTGAGACGTTCCCTAGGGGGTCATTTTTAGAGGACAACAAGGGATGACAATATATATATATATATGATTTTTTCAAAATTTATTAATATATTATAGAGAGAGGGAAAGAGAGAGATGTCAATAACTGATAAAAACAATATCAATATGTAAATAAATCACGTGAGCAGTAGTATAACATCGTAATAAATGCCAATAAAGCATTATAATAGCAGTCTCAAACATCAATAAAACCATGGTTCAAAAGTAACAAAAAGAAGAAAACCCCATTAGTGCAAATCTCTTAGGTAGAGTACATAACTTCTTAGCCTTGGATGGTGATGCTTCTTAGTTATTCAAACTACTCTTGACACACAAAGCAAATTACCCTGAAGATGGATTGAGAAGTATTAACATTGGTAACTAAAAGTGCATAGGTATTTTGTCCAAAAGAGCTCCAACAAACATGCATGTAGGGGAAACCTCAAATTTCTTAGGCCTATAACATTCTTCAAAGTACTACAATGGCTTCTAGATAGAAAAATAGGGCAGGAAGCTACTCATACATTGAAGACACACAAGGAATATAGTAACATGCACAAAAAGTATACAGTACCATACACAAAATATATGCAAATCTGATACAAATAGATACAAACAAAAAATATACAATAATATGCACACAAAATATATGCAAATCTGATACAAACATATACAAACAAAAAATATACAATAACATACACAAAATATATGCAATTTTGCATCAAAGAACCATAAAAGCATTAGTTTTTTTATGTTATTTTTGTTGCTGAAATGTCCGTCCATTTGGGGACGGCGAGGGACGTCCTTGACATCCCCCAGTCGTCCCAGGGACGACTGGACATCCCCAAACAGACGAAGATGTTTTTGACTGTTTCCTATTGATTTGCCTGATTCGGGGAAGACAAGGGGATGTCCCATTTGCACCCCCCCCCCCGTTTCGGGGATGGGGACGACCCCTTTTGGGGTAGGGAACACATCCCCATGTAACATAGTTTCTAGTGGCGTCATAACATGAGTCTTCCTAGAATTGCAGAGGAAGATTTGGTAGCCTAACCTAGATTGGCCTAATATTGAGAGGTTTGGGAAGGGGTGAGAAGGAGATGTACCAAGGCTTGACAGAGAGGGAGTGCTCTACCCACAACCAAAGTCTATTGTCAAGCACCAAATCTCTTCCCTTTGAAGAGTCAAAAGATGCAATGAAGAAGCCCTTGGCATAAGGATAAAGCTCAATTTTGTCACTAATGAGAGGCTTACAAGTTTGCATAACCCACTTTTGTAAGACAAGAAGAGAAGGCTACAAATTGTTAATTCTACAAACCAAGGCTTGATGAAGGTAAAAATCTTCAGTCTTGATCACATCTTTTCCACAAACTACAACAAGAGAGGATTGTGAATAGGGGAAGGGCTAATTTTTCCCCTGCAAAGGTTAGTTAGGAATCCTTGAACCAACAATGGCCACATAAGAGCGATGACTTGAACCCAAAATTCTAACTAGAGCAACAAGACCACAACCAAGAGGCGTCACAACCAACTACACTTCCAATGGGAACTCTATGCCAACACTACCATCACCAAATGGCATAAATCCTAAGCCATTGCAATCATCACTATAACTATAGGAGACGCCAATGCATAGTGGAAAAACAACCAAAGCATGCAAATCACCACCTAAAATAATGGATGAAACCCTAGCCAAGAAGGGCATAGCCATCACACCCACACCATTATCCACAATAGAAAACGATATGAAAAACTTTTTAAAAAGGTCCAGGGTTTCAGTTGTAGGTGAGAGAGTAGGAGACATTGCAAAAGGAATTGATGAAATGTTAGAATGAGACATTGCAAAAGTCTTTTGTTAGTAAGCAATAGGTAAATGTTTTGTGAGAAAGCAACTAATTTATTTTTATGTTATGTATTTGGTAACCAGTAAGGTTGATAATAGGAATTTGAATGAATGAGCTGCATGTTCTTTGAAATTAGATTCATTTTGAACAAGTGATTCGATGAACCAAACATATTTATGTGGGTTAAAATCATGATGAATCTTACTTTGTTTCTCCTTCCCAACTAACATATTTCTATATTTAGCAATTCTTTAGGTGTACATAATACTTGTTTTTTTATTGTGATCATTTTTAACTTATTCCTAGTGGTTTTAGGGTTGAATATTATAGAATTTATAATGCCAATGCTTTACAAGGCAAAGTTATAATAAAAAAAGTATTGTAATGCAAAACCACTCTTTCGCCTTAGTCTAGACTTAATTTTAGCTTATGTTTATTGAAATGTTGAAACAAAAGATCTCTAGAAGTAATCACTTCATGTGTTGAAGCCTAGAAAACTTAGTTTACTTTTCTAATAACTCATGTTTGAACTCCTCGCCCTTGATTAGGACCTTGACTACTTAATGATTGCCTAAAACTCTTGGTAAGACCACTAAGCCTTTGGTTATGCTATAATTTCTAATAAAAATTAAGATAGATCCTTTACTATTAATTACTCAATAGGTCATATTCACTCAACTATATATAATTATGATCCATAAAGCTAGCAATTAGTTGGTAGCATATTAAATCCTAAAAACCCTTTATTTACTTAGAAATTTGCACATAGTGCACATGTATATACACTTCAAACACACAAGTGCAAATGTAAATGTGGAACATGATGTAATGCTACATATATGCTATTTTAAAACCTAGCTAGGACCTTTTATTTCCAATTCTAATTACTTATAAATATAAGTTCTTAATAGGACATTATAGCAAAACAATTGGAAAATTGAGAAAATAGTGTAATTATGGTTGTTTACTTACAATTTTATCATCCCCTTTTAAGCTCTTCATGCCCTAATTAAGACCTGTTATAACTAATAGTTCTTATCTTTGACATCTAGAACTAATTACATCTTATCCCTAATCTACATGTCCTAATACCTTTATTATATTTGTATATCAATCATTAATTAGCATATCTTTGGTTGCATTACTAATTTGATTTTTTACTAATTGCGATAAGAACTCAATGTTATTGGTCTTTTTTTTTGAAATTGTAAGAGGCTATTCAAACTTATTGTGCAAGTGAAGGTCTACAATTTTAAATTTTAATGTTGGATTACTAATTTCCCAAGAACATTAATATCTTAAAATGCTATGCCAATAAAAGTTATTTCAATTTATGATGTGCTCTCAATGGTAGATGCTAGGTAATCCCTCTTCAAAATGCGATGGGAGTGCCTCCCTTTGGCCCTTGATGTTCTTGAGCAGCAATCAAACCTATCAAAGTATGATCTATCAATACACACATCTCAAGGAAGAGGATGCAAAAAAATGATATTAAGTGGTGCTCTACTAGCTTTTGTTTGAACATTTGAATTTGTGGAGACTTTTTATAGACAATTATGTAAATGGGTGGGAACATGAGATAGTGACTGGTGTGACATGTTATGAATATGTGAATTGATGTGGGTACCACTTAATTTCTCCAATGTTACATGCGATAAGGATATTGACTAATTTGAATACAAGGAAACTCCTATTCCATTACATGGTTTTTATTACACTATCGTACATTTGAACATGCCAATGGGGTTGTACTTAAATAGAAAGGTGATAAGGTTCTCAAGATGGAGATACATGTTTGAATCTTCAAAGTGACATCTATTGTTGGAGTTCCAAGTGGTGGCTCTTGGACTTCCATTGTGGCTTCTAAGTTGATTAGAGTTGAATAAGTGGATTCTAAAGCTGATTATGTTGAAGGGGAGGATACCCCCTTGTGGTCTCTATTTCTATGGGGCAAATATAAATAATCCCTCCTTGGTTCATAGTTCAAGTCAAAAGTGTTGAATTACCAAAAAAGACATACATTTGAACACATTTTTAGCAAAGCATTCTATTTTTTTTAGATGCACTAAATTGATGCTCAATATTAAAAAAATAAATGACACATAACAATTAGATGCTATGTTTAATTAGTTATAAAACAACATGACAAGAAACCATAAGGTTTCCTTACTCTTGCCTCATTGTGCATGCCTTTTCTAAAGGAGAAGATTTCTCAATATTTGTTAAACAAAATCTTCTCATTATTATTGGTTCTTTGTGGTAGGCATGGCACAACACATAGATTTAAATGAAATTATTTAGTTGTCAATGTATCATGTTATGTAGATGGAACATAGAGAAGAATTAATTTATAAAAACAATGCATCAAGTTGTGCCTCCAATTGGTTGAAAGTACAAGATGAAAATTTCTATTTTCAAGTTTAATAGTTTATTCAATGCTCCACACTTTAGAATGGTGAATTTACATATTATTTTTAGTTGAATTAAAAGATTTCTATTGATGTATGGTTTTTTCAACATTGCCTTTTTAATTTTCTTGCTTGTCATAGACCGAATCACTATCTTTAAGTTCAAAAAACTCCATT
>VDFB02026600.1:0-28445 GCA_007258455.2 Sequoia sempervirens | reverse complement strand
TGGATAATGAACTTATCAATCCCAAGATATTAGATGTTGTCTTAGGGAAAATTTGTCCATAAGGGTGATGATAATTTAATTAAATGTGTGAAGAAGGATTCATCCACACACACCTATCCAAACAAAGTGATTTTGACTTTTATTGAAGGATTTACCATAAGTCTAGGACGAATGATTTTTCCAAGGTTCCAAAAGTTGTTTGTGAGATGGGATTTGATTGATGTTTGGGACAAATGAAAGTGTTGGTTTTGATCCTAGATGAACCTACAAATACTTTATTTACAAGACCAAGGTATTAAAGAACATGTTATACCTCTAAACTTTCAAATCTATGTGAGAAATTCAAAACGTTGGAAAAGACCTAGATTTTGACAATAATATAAGGAATACAGGTTTGAATTATTTCTTGACACACGTTTGTAGAAGTTGTATACCAATCTATCTTTGGTTTTGTAAAGTGCTAAAAGGTGTTTCTTGAGAGCCTTTCGACTAAGATGCTTATGACGATTAATAGACCTTAGTTTTAGGATTTTGATTTTGTGGGAAATCATAAGATCAAACACATATGTGGGGTCCAATTTTCTTTTATCTTGATTAAATGGATTATTTTTACCACATCAACACTTCTTGCTTAACTTTCAAACTGAATTTCTATGTCTTAACTCCTTTCATTCCACAAGGTCCATTATGTGAAAAACGAAGAATTAAAGGCATAGTTTTCATAGGTTGACTTTGAAGAGAATAAATTGAGATATGGGCCCAAATATTTAGAAGCCTCTGAGGATAAAATCCCTAGGGAAAAGCAGTAATATTTGGACTCTTCAAGGATATTTGTTCTTCGAAAGGGTTTGAAATTTTAATGAATTGTTGAATGTTTGTTTCAAATTTTGAGATCTAAGCAATGCATTTAACTGACTCACAAATTGTACAATCCTAGGATAGAAATGGCTATACTTGTTGGATTCTCACTTGGATTTCTCCAAAAATTGAGACAAAGTGAACAATTAGAGATTTGACGACACTAGCTCCCCTCCATGACACACACTTTTCAAGACCACCAAATCTCAAAATCCTAAAGATCTGGAGACCTTGAGATTTTTTTCTATTTCTACTTTAAATAGGACAAATGTAAGGCAACTTGAGAACAATTGTTCTTGCACCAACAAGTATTAAGGATTTTTGGCTTTTTAAACAAAAGGTTGTAGTAAGGACATCTGATTCAGGGGGTACAATGATAAACTCTATCAAGAGATCTCCCAATCCTTAGAACAAGGGCTTTACAGATCATAAAGATATTGGGGGAGAGCTATCATGTACCGCTTCCCATCGATTGCAAACTTTCCTTGCAATTAAAAATTTATATAGCAGTTCAGAAGAGCTTAGCGTTAGCTCGTTACCACTTGGGTCATTCCTTTAGGGTGAGTACTTTTTCCCACCAAGGTAGGCCTTCTAAAGATAAAAAAAACTGAAGAAGTACATTTGTAGCTTGACCACCTAGATTGCATAAAGCGCTAGGAGGGAACACACACAATACCTTTCCTTCACACTTGCATGATTGTTTAATTTTAGCTCCAAATTGAAATGTGTGGGTGACTTTAGACAACCAATTTCAATAGAATGCTTTTGATTCTCAAGATTTTCAAGTGGTGCAAGAGAAATGCATACACATTCAGATGACACAAATTGCAAAAAATCACAAGACAAATGAAGACACAAGTTCTTTTTAAACCCAAAGTAAATGAGTTTTTTTTTAAAGCACCAAGGTTAAATGTGAGTTTTTCTTGTTCAATTTTAACCCAAAATCAAAGTCTAGTAAGTTCTTAATGTTCAATTTTAATCCAACTTTAACAAAGCTTGAGTTATTTGTTAATTTTAAGCCCAAAAATAACTCTAGTTGGTCTTAAAACATAAATGAAAAGCAGAATTGGAAAGCCTAAGCTATTACAAAGAGCATAAAAAAATGCTTTTAGGTCTCCAAGTCAACTTTTCTCCCTTTCCTACAAAGGTGATGCTAGGAAGCAAAGGCAATGCTTTGTAACTATAAAATGCAATGCTAAAAATGAAGGCAACTCTTTGTTGAAAGCAAAGTCGACGCTCTACAAAGGATAGAGAGCATGTATGCAATGCAGTTTCAAAAGTGACAGTCTATCAGAAACAAAGTTTAGACAAAAGACAAAAGAGACAAAGGTGACGCTTTAGCAGATGCAATATGACAATAAGGAGCAAAGGCGACATGACATGGCGAAAGCAACACTGGAAGCAAAGGCAACGCTTTATGTGCAAGAAAATGTGATGCTTTATACAAAGGCGACGTTGTATCAGTCAAGTGTGGTGTCACTCCCCTGTAGCTGCAAAAAATGAAAATTTTAAGCAAAATTCATCAACATAAACTAGTTATCCCTCCTTCTAGCACCAAAGTGTGAGTGTCTAATCTAAAATAAACTAACAAAAAACAACAAACAAGTGTTAATCATGTTAGAAACCCAAATAAAACACTCCCTACGAGATTCTTTAACCAAATCAAATAGAAAACATGAAAATGAGAACAAACTAACGAAAGATAACATGAAATTTAATTGAAATTGCTAAACCTCCATCCCATAGGGAGAGTGGTGCTCCTTTGATGTGGAAAGAATCCCTTTCCCAATCCCTTTGATAATCTTTGATGATTGAAGATGATTCCAAGTATGGAATTGATGTTAAATGATGAAATTATGCTCAAAAGTGATGAAAATGGTGATAGCTATAAGTTGAAATGCCTTAAGTAAGAATGCTTGAAGTTCTGGATCCATATTGTGAAGACAATGTTTCTATTTATAGAACTCAAGGGTTGAGGAATGAGAGAAATTGGTGAATGTGGAATAAAATGGGATCCAATGAAAATGTGACACTTGTCAAAATTCTATTGGAGGAAGGTGGAGCACATCTTGGGCAATGTGTTGAGGAAAGGGGGATGTAAGAGGAATAAATGAGAATGGTTGAGGATTTGAAAGGTTGTAAGAAGAATTTATTGAATGTGGTTGGAGATGTGAGAGGATGTAAGAGGAGTTATTGCAAATCTAAGAGAAATTATTGAGGATGTGAGAGGTTTTTGAAATCTTTGGAGGGAAATTGAATGAGAGGTGATTGAGAGGAATATTCTTAGGAATATGTCTTTGTGAGGATAAATGAGGTAATTTAGTTAATTAAAATAAATGAATTTCATGTGCAACCTGGTTAGTTGACCATGGGTTGATTTAACTCTTGAGAAGTTAAAAATTGGAGGATTTATTAATGATGATTAGAAAGTGATTTAGGATTTAATTAATTCAAAATTAATTAATTAGCATAGATTAGGAGATTGTCACATTTGATTTGATTGATTTAATCAAATGAAAGGATTTAGGGGGGTTTAATTAAATGACTTGATTTAATTAAATATGATGAATATTAGTTAGAAGAAAGGGTGAATTAATCCAATCAAAATTAAGTATTTGATTAATAGTTCAATTTGTTGATTATTTAATTAATTGGTTATTTTAGGGTGATTTAGGAAGAAATGTTGTTAGTTAATCAAAATCAGATACATAGTATCAATCGGGACTTTTTAAGTGTCAATATTATTCCCCTCTTTGAAGCAATGTACCCATTGCATTGCTCCAAAGAATAACACTACTGTGATCAAAATTCAATTTTTTAAAAAAAGATTTTTTTTAGATGCCCCACTGCTACCCCAACGGAAGAAATTACGCTACACAATCAAACACAAGTGATCACAGACCAACTGGAAAATGCACCTATCTATGCAGAAAATCCTTTGATATCTGAATTCCCTAACGAATCAGCGTACCTTATGAATACAACAAATCAGTGGAAGATGTAATTTGATGGATCATTCACCCAACATGCATCAGGCGCGGGTATTCTTTTTATCACCCCTCAAGGTGATTGCATCCCAAAGTCATACAGGCTATTATTTTTGTGTACTAAAAACATTGTTGGGTATGAAGCCTTAATTACAAGTCTAAGGATAATAGTTCAATGGTAGACACAATAGTTGAAAGTCTATGGAGACTCAGCTAGTTATCAACCAAGTCAATGACGACTACCAAAATAAGGATGACAAACTTACTCCTTACAAGAAGATGGTAGAGAGTTTCAAAGACCTTTTCATAGATATAACTTTTTATTAGATTCCTCGCATGAACAACTGAGCAGCAGATGCTATGGCAACAATCAGATCACTACTAGACATGTCGTACAATGTCCTGCAATGTGAATTCTTGGTAGAACAACTTCTTGTACAAACTTTTGAAATTCCTAAATCTAAATTTGTGTGTTTCATTATTGGTCCTGGATCCCCATGGTATCATGACATATTCACCTACCTAAGTAGAGGAACCATGCCATCCAATATCACCTCTAACCTTAAGAAGACCTTTACTAAAAAGGCATCCCAATTCGTGATCCTAGATGATACCTTATACCATCGAAGAATCGAGGGGACATTACTACGATGTCTTAACCAAGAAGAAGCCTTGATCACCTTAACATAAGTACACAATGGAATATGTGGTCCATTGTGTATGCTTTGTGTGTAGGGAGGTTGTTTGGAGTACATTGTTGACTATTGCATATGTTTTGGTCAAATATATTCTGAACTGCTAAACTACATTCTGACAAGGTCTTTGTATGTCAAGATGTGAACAAGAACTATCCTATCTATTTACAAAGTCAAATTCCATGTCACTAGATACAATGCCATCCTAGTTATTAATACCTTGATGCGTCATGTCTATGTGTTATATCAAAAATAAGGAATGATGGAAAATCCCAATCCCAAGATAAGAGCAAATCATCGTCCATCTCTCATCACCATATCTAATAAAGTCTTGGTGGATCATAGAATTGTTGGAATTTTGAATCAATCTTCAAGACTAATGGTCAAATTATTCATCTTATTTCTTCTATCTTCTTTCCACGCTAGCTCGGTATCATGGAAGTCAACATAAACATCATCATGCATCCATCTCACATCCACAAATCATTAGCATGAATACATCTCACATCAAATCATAGCATATCATAATAAAGGAAAACATAATCCATTGCATTATCATTCTTCACATTATCATACCATAAACATGAACATCGTCATATCATATCATAACATCCATCCCATAACATATCATACAAAAGATACTAAAAAAGAATATAACACATCCATTGTATTGCATCCATCCCATAACATCGCATCTCATATACATCACATCATAGATCATAATCACACATCACATAAACATAAATGAAATAAGTGCATCCATCACATTGCATCAAGTCATATCATATGCATCCATACATCCATAAAGCATGAAATAAAGGCACATCACATATCGAATCTGTATCACCTCGTATATATATATCGAAAAATGACTATCATGGTACAATATCTAAATCAATGTGTGTATATCATAAAAATGTACAATATACACGAGGCTATAAAGAATGAGCCTATGAATGTATGTCTATATAAATAATCAGGCTATACAAAAAGGTGTTTACAAAATCAAGAGAGGTCTATCCCTCGTTGGCCCTATCACCATATCAAGACTATCTGGCTATCTGACTGAGGTGGAGGAACTCAGCTGTAATTGGTTGCAGTGCTCAAAATCAAGCTACCTACAGTGGGGAGGGACGTCTCTCTAATACAATATTCACCAGTATGCTACCTCCTCCCTCGCTATCCCATATAGTTTTGCGCTAACACAATTTTCCCAACTAGCCCATGTGCTTGCTAGGATTGTTGCTAAGACATAATCTCTTACTGTTGTTGTCACCTTACCTCCTGTGCCAACTGAACATTAGAATTTTGTCTAAGCTGACGCTCATGGTCCCTCTCATCTCTAAGGGACAAAACCTAATGTTGAGCTTGATCTCACTTAGCTATCACTGCCTACCATATCTACTACAACTGTTGTATCTATACATCATGGGGATCTGGCCCTAACGATGGTTGTTGTACTAGTTGTTGCTATACGGGTGGCTACTATGATGGTTGCTGATGTAGTGGAGGTGCACTAAGGACCTTTCTGTTGTGTTGGTGGCCATGTTGGCCATCTTGTCCTCTCCCCCATCCTTTGCCTTGCCCATCTTGTGGCTAGCACCGCCCTTTGCCTATTCCCCCCTCCTGGCCTCCCTTGTGTAGGTACACCTGTTGGATCTATAAGCTAGGGAGGGGGTACAAACCAAGCATCATATGCAGGCATCGTCTTAGCATCAACCTTCCCTTGATCATAGGCCCATAGCTTGGAAACTAATTGTCTGAATCTCTCGACAACCTCATGGAGTGGTATGCTGGGCCCCATGTTATCTCTTGAGTCAATCTCACTAAAATAGCAGTGTACTGATCATCAGTATTGTTGTACCTCTCACCAAACTATCAAGATACTCTATCTTGTAGGTACCTCTTGATCATGGTATGCTCATGACCCTACATGTATCAAGTCTCTCGATCAAAGAAAAACTATTACACATCATCATACTAGGCCAACATCTATAGCCACGATCGCCATCACGATTATATCATCAATCACTTGATGCCAATAAGGGGTACCAAGCTACCTTGTGTGCTATAGAGTAATGGCCCCTTTGTATCCCCAAACAATAGGATCATCTAGCTCCACATCGATCATGTGGATAATTGGTCAAAGCACAACCATGTGCTCCCATGCCCATATGTGCAAGAATGTCACTCGTGCACCAATGGCTCTCTCGTTGTAGTACATGAACTGATGCATATCATGATACAACAAAGCCAACATCACTAGCCCCCATGCATATTGAGTCTTTCTGAATATCATCTGGTGCCATGTTATCCCACATCTGAGACTAAACCCTTTGCTGCATTGATCTGGGACAACCAATCCTAAAATCACTGTGCTGAGTATCAATCTAAAAAGTGGTGAGCATCCTCTATAAGACTCCAGATCAAGCTATGATTTGGTCAGGACAATAGTGTCCTAATCAAGAATCTCATGACAGACATCATAACCTACATCGGTGTCATAAATCACCCGCTCTCCATGTATGGGCAATCACAAAATCTGCCATACACCCTCCAGCACAACTATCAGCTCGTTGGTGGGTAAGTGGAACGATAAGGTCTCATTATACCATCTTTTGCAAAGCATTGTCATCATCACCAAATGGGTTCAAAAAACAGGCATATAGGCGATGTACTATAATCCAATCTCTCTAAGGTGCTCCTGTCAAAGCTCAGATAAATCATCAAGTCTAGATAGAATGATGGGCTGGTGCTTGCGTAACAATAAAGGCTAGATAACCTCTTGCACCCATGGAGTGCACAAGATCAAATTTTGCTAAAATTGGCCAAGTTTGGAGTTTTTATCTCTCAAATGATAAAAGTGCTTCTATTTACAAAGGCATCACCATAGTCAAAATTCCATAAAATGACGCTATATGTATTCAAATTCTAAATCGTGACTAGCATCACTATTCACACTGGCGTCGCCATTTGAAATTTGAAACCCTAAATCTAAATTGAAAATCACAGGTGTGTGTCACTCATTACACCCATGTCGCAATTTGAAATCAGGAAACCTTAATTCAAAATCACAAAGTGTGTCACCATTTATAATGGAGTCGCTAAAAAGGAAAAAAAGTGCCACTGATTCTCAAAATAGCATCGTAAGTCACCCTAAACTAAATTTCAAACCATAATAAATGTAGCAAAAAGTCAAAATGTAGGGAAATTTTCATATCACAAACCACTGGTCTTGAGCTTGGAAGCCTTTGATACTCTCAAACCCCATCGAAAATGTGTCATGGGAGCACTTGTGTGATTTCATCAGGAGGTCAGAGCTCAAATTGCAATAAATATTTGTGGTGTGAATGCACATATGACTTGAAAGTGATCCTTCATCACCTATTTAAGCCTAAAGATTAGGGTTTTTTGCACTAATTTGACTATGCACCTAGTGTTTTTCACCAATTTCACCAATCCTGCCAAACTAAAGCTTATTTTACATGGTTTTTTGCATTTTTGGCATGTTTCTTGCATCTTAGAGCCTTTTTGAACCCCTGAGACGAATATTTCACCTTTGTTGAGAAATCAACACAAAATTCAAAATTTTTGCCTGAATTCTCGAGGGGTCATGGAACCAACTTATTCCTTCTGCTAGGGCAATAGTGGGGCATCCAATTTTTTTTTATCTAAACAGCAATTTTAATCTCAAAAAGGCATCAACCTTTGAACCAATGTAACAGGTACCTCGCTTCAAAGAGGGGCAAAATGTAGACACTTAAAAATGTCCCGCATGATATTATGCACTTGAATCAGATAATACTAACATCATTTCATCCTAAAACCCATCCTCTTTTTTCTTAATTGATTAAATTAGCCTATCTATTTAATTAATTATGTCATTTCCATTTATTGATCTAATTAATCTAATCAGGTTAATTCACCCCCTTTTATGCTAACATTTTGTCTTATTAAATTAAATATATGAAGTTATTTAATTTAAATCCCTAAGTCCTCTTATTTAATTAAATAACCTTAAGTTATTTAATTAAATATCATATCACTTTCCCCTTTTCATTAAATCATTTTATTTAATGAATATTGTCTAATTCCCCTAATTTGCACAATTGAAACTTTATTTAATTATCAAATTACTAATAAATCTAATCTTCCCACTTGCAAGGGAATATTCCAAAGGAATATTCTTCCTTTGCACATTCCTCATATTCCTTCCCCTTTTGCACATTAAAACTATTTTAATTTGCTAAATATCTAATTTTTCTCACCCATGAGAGTATTCTAAAGAATATTCTCTTTCCTCACTTATTTGAAAAAAGGAATATTCTTCCTTATAACAAACTTTCAACAAATAAAGTTGCCGGTATTGGTATTGTGTGATGGTTATAGGTATTGTTGTTCCTCGCCAATTGTTCAAAACTCTGCTAGTGTTATTGTTGAATGGTTGTATCCGTTCATAGCTCCAAATAAGCATTTACCTCCCTTGAATAAAAAAAGTTTCAACAAGTTTCTGTGCAAGTTTTGAAAGTGCTTGTTTGGAAGAATATGAACCTCGATCTTTTTCTTAATCCATGTGATCATTGATTCTCATCCATTGATGAGAATCCATGATCCATGTTTCATCTTTCCTCTAATTTTGACCATTAATTAACCTTTTTCAATCTTAGCCCTTCATTTTTCATTTATCCTCCTATAAATAGGTCACTATTTGGAGACAAATGGATCCATATTTTAAGAGAAAATTTATGTTGTTAAAATCACTTTCACTTTCACTCATATTTAGTACTTATTTAGCATCCTTTTAGCTTAATTTACTTGCATTGTTAGCTTAGCTTCCATTAATGGCTTCCATGATAACATAGATGCATACATTTAGCATATCTTGAAATTAGGGTTTTAATATTTTTAAGCTTGCATACATTTAGAGTAGATTTACATACACCCATATCGATCATCTTAGCATTCATCATGTTAATTTAGTATTTAAGTCACGTTTTATCACACATCTTCCATCAATTTTATTGATTCTCTTCAATAGAGTCGATCAAAACAAGCTCATTTATCAATGGGATTGGGAAAGGGTTGTCATTCCACATCAATGTGACAACACTCCCAAAATAGGATAAGTTTCAGTGGATTAGAATAGGTTTTTTGAAACTTTCATGATTTAGAATGTTAGCTTTAATGGATTCTTAGTTTAGTTCACATTGATTGATCTTATTGGATTGATGTTTAATGGCTCAATTATACTTCGAATCCTCATGGATCAAGTGTAGTTGGTCTATACTAAGTCATCGGTCACATGTATATATTATTTAATATATATTTTAAATAATTATATTAAATAATAATATTGAAACAAATAAAAATATAACACTAGGTCTAATGTGTAAACCTAGGATTCAAATTTGTGTGGTGTTAAATGTGTTGTGGATGTATTTTTTCTATTGTTTCATTAAGATGGAGATTAACAAGGTGATTAGATTGAATTTCAACCATGAAGGTGAGCCAATCAGACCTGGATCTATATCTTTTTGAATCTTGGATTGAATTGAAATTTATTTGCCTTTACTAACCTAATTAGACTATATGACCTAATACACAAAATGCAAGCTTCCAAAAATTGATAGATATAAATAAAGATATGCATGCATATCTAGGATGGCCAGAGTGATGTGTACTTATCTTGAAAGTTTGGTGTTAGCCACTATGGGAGGAGAAATTTACCAAAGGGTGTTCTAATCCTTGTAGGCATTTTCTACTCTATTTTTATAGTCCTTTAATGATAAATCCAGGATCCTTGTTTTTGCTTGCAAAGTTGTCAGATCACTATTGAATTTTTGTGTAGATGAGTCTTCATGAGTTTACAAGATGTAGGGCTTTGAATGCAACAATGAATAAATGATCCTCAAATTTACTTCAATCTTCTTTAAACTTGAAATATGCACATTCACAAAGAGAAGAAATTTTGTGTCATTTAGGGGCTTTCCTTAGTCAAACCCCGTGTTAGTCTTTCCACTTCCATAATGGAAATTCCAATGATAACAATGAATGATGAATTTTTAGACATAGAAAAAGTCCCGATTGATACTATGGATCTGATTCTGATAAATTAACACCATTTCTTCCCAAATCACTTCAAATTCATCAATTAATTAAATAATCAACATTATTTAGTTAAATTCAACAAATTCAACTATTAATCAAATAATTAAATTTATTGATTAATTCACCCTTCTTCTAACTAATTTTCATCATATTTAATTAAATAAAATCATTTAATTAAATCCCCCTAAGTCCTCTCATTTGATTAAATAAATCAAATAAAATGTCACAATCCCCTAACACATTCAAATTAATTAGTCTTGGATTAATTAATCCTAATTCACTTTCTAATCAGCATTAATAAATCCTCCAACTTTTAACTCCTCAAGAGTTAAATCAACCCATGGTCAACTAACCAGGTTGCACATGAAATTTATTTCATTTAATTAAATAACTCCTCTATTTATCCTTGCAAAAGCATATTCTAAGGAATATTCATCTCAACAACCTCTCATTCAATTTCCCTCTAAAGGTTTTCAAAAACCTTTCACATCCACAATAAATTACAAATGAAATAAATTCTATTACATCCTCTCAAATCTCAACCAATTTTATTCAATTCCTCTTATAGCCTTTCAAATCCTCAACCAATTTCATTTACTTCTCTTCCATCCTCCACTCACACAATGTGCTCCACCTCCCTTCGATAGGATTGTGACAAGTGTCCCATTCCTATTGGATCTCATTTTATCCCACATCCATCAAATCCTCTCATTCTTCAACCCTTAGCTTCTATAAATAGAGGCATCCTTTTCATAATATGGATCCACAACTTCATGCATTATCATTATAGTCATTTGAGTTCATGGCAATCACCATCTCCATGTTATTTTGAGTTTATGTTCATCACTTAGCATCATTTTCAACACTTGGATCATCTTCAAATCATCAAGCTTAGCAATTGGGATTGTGAAAGGGCTTCTTTCCACATCAAAGGAGCACCAATCCCCCTATGGGATTGAGGTTTGGTTAACTTAGTTGATTACATGCTTTGTTCTTGCTTTATTTTATGTTTTCATCTTTGTTATTCCAAGAATCTCATAGGGAACATTAGATTTAAACTTTTTAACATGTTTGACAATGTTTTCTTGATCTTGTTTTAGTTTGTGCAGGTTTGGTGTTCACATTTTGGCACTAAAAGGAGAGCTAATCGTCTTAATTTCTTGATTTTTCCTTAATCTTGTTAGTTTTTGCAAACATAGGAACGCGACGCCGCCTTTGCTCATTTTTGAGCCCACAGAGCGTCACTTTTATTCTACAGTGCTACCTTCGTCATGTTGTGTCACATATGCATGTCTCTGTTGCGCCGCATTTTTCTATTCTGTCTTCTATCTTAACTTTCTATCTGTAGAGCGTCGCTTTTGAAATTGCACTGCATTCATGCTCTCTGACTTCTGTAGAGCACCGCTTTTGTTTTTACTAGAATGTCGCTTATGATTTTCAGTGCCGCATTTAATAGTTGCATAGTGTCATCTTTGCAGTAAAGCGTCACCTTTGCAGGAAACAGGGGAAAATCAAGTTTGAAGCCTAAAAACATTTTTTAATGCTCTTTGTAATAGCTTAGGTCTTCTATTTCTTTTTCTTTTTGTTCTAGGACCAACTAATTTCATTTTGGGCTTAAAATTAACCTACAACTCAAGCTTTGTCAAAGTTGGTTAAAATTAAACCTTAGATACTAAAATTTGGATTTTGGACTAAAATTGAACAAGCAAACTTCATACTTGGTTTTGGTGCTTTAAAAAGAACTCATTATTGATTTTGAGGATTTAAAAAGAACTTGTGTTTGTTTTGTCTTGTAATTATTTTTGCAACTTGTGTCATTCAAATGCATATGCACTTCTCTCACGCTTCACGACAATCTTGAGAATAAAAAACATTTTAGTGACATTGGTTGCCTAAAAAATTACCTACACATTTCAAGTTTGGGTTTTAAAATTGAACAAATCATGCTAGTGTGAGAAAGAGACACTATGCGTGTTCCCTCCTTGCACTTTACGTGAACTGGGAGGTCAAACTACAAGTGTACTCCCTCACTTTTGTTAGCTTTAGAGGGGCCTCCCTAAGACCAATTCAAAGGCGACTCCAACCATTTTTTCACTCAGACCAATATATAAATGGATAAGACTAACCTGTCAAGTCTTCATGGTACGTAGGCCTTAGCCATATAGTGTCTTTCAAAACAAGGTACTACTGTAAAAATTATAAGAGCCCTTAGTAGGATTGATTAAAACCTTTAGTGGCTTGTTGGATGCTTGCAAGGTGCCATGTCCCTGATTACCTTGACTAATAACCAATTTGTATAGAAGCCAAAATCCTTACTATTTGTTGGTGCAAGAATGGTCATTCTGAAGCCACCCCACATTTGTAGCATTCAAAGTAGAAACATAATAAATCCTTTTAATCTTTGGATTTTAAGGATTTTGAGATTTGGTGGTCCTGAGAAGTGTGTGTCGTGGAGGGGAGCCAATGTCGCCAAATATTTAGTTGTTCACTTTGTCTCAGTGTTTGGAGAAATCCAAGTGGGGGCCCAAGAAATATTGTCTTTTCTATCCTAGGGCTTGTGCAATCTGTGAGTTAGTTAAACACATTGCTTGAAATCTCAAAACTTGGAAACAAACATTCAACAAGGTCATCAAATTTCAAACCCTTTGGAAAGAGCAAATACCTTTGAAAAGTCCACATATTACTACTTGTCCCTAGGGATTCTATCCTTAGAGGCTTCAAAATATTTGGGCCTATATCTCAATTTTCTCTCTCTAAAGTCAACATTGGGGAAACTATTTTCTTGATTCTCATGATTTTCACATAATGGACCTTGTGGAATGAAAAGAAATTGAGACATAGGAATTCAAGTTTAAAAACTAAGAAATAAAGTGTTGATGTGGTAAAAATAACTTGTTTAATCCAGATAAAAGACAATTGAACCCTACACACGTGTTTGTTCAAATGATTTCCTACAAGATCAAAATCCCAAAACTAAAGTCTATTAATCATCACAAGCGTCTTCGTCCAAGAGATCTCAAGAAACATCAGTCAATGCTTTACCAAGTCAGAGATATATTTCTCTATAACTTTTACATATGTGCTTCGAAGGACAAACCAAACTTGTACTCATTCTATTATTGTCAAAATCTAGCTCTCTTCCAATGTTTTGAGTATCTCACTTTGTAGGGTTGAAAGTTTCAGAAGTATAGCATGTTCTTCAATACCTAGGTATTGTAAACAAAAGTCTCTCTAGGTTCATTTAGGATCAAAATCAACACTTTCATCCAACCCCAAACATCAATCAAATCCCATCTCACAAAAAACTCTTAGAATCTTGGAAAAATCATTCATGCTAGACTTTTGGCAATCCTTCAAATCAAAATAAAAAATCATCTTGTTTGACTAAGTGTGTGTGGATGAATCCTTCTTCATACACTTAGTTAAATTATCACCTTGTGGACAAGTTTATTCCAAGATAACATCCAACATCTTGGGGTTTATAAGTTCATTATCCAAAATCCAAACCAAATCCAAATCAAATCCAAAAGTCCTAAAGTCTAGTATTCCTCCAAGGGTCTTAAAAGTTCAAACATCCACATAATTCATCTTTCATTTATCTCATCACCATCATTTGATCCTTAAAACATCCTAGATTTTCTTTTTTGTACCTAAAGTTTAGACCAACGTAAGGATTTAGAGGTTTACCTCCCATATTCTTGAAAGTTGATCCTTATTTTATGGTCCAAACTAGATCTCAACACAAGAAGAACATGGAACAAAAAAAAGAAACATCTACTTCAAGCGATCTAAGCCAAACAATAAACAATCCCATGGGGTCTATCAATCCTCCATTTGACCACCCTCAACTACCACAAGATCTCCAAGAGGGGGGTTTCCAAGTGGAGGATGTTGCCAACAATGTCCAAGGAATGACCCAAGACAAAATCATGGAGATAGTCCAAAATCTTGAAAACCACAAGATTTTCATCACAATGATGAGACTCAATCTTTCATAATACATGTTAGCATTAGCAAAGGAAGGGGCTAAACTCCCTTTTGATTATGATGTGAGCACTCTTGTGGAAAAACCTCTTGGGAATATGTCACTAGTATCATTCATGCCATCCTTCTAAAATGTCATCCAACCCATCATACAACTCACATCATCTCATGCTACAAGTCAACCTATAATCATTAAGGGGATTTCATTGCTCCATGCTCTTCAAACACATCCCCTTGTAAATAACCAAGACTTGGATGCAAAAACCACCCTGGGTCTACCGAATACCATCCCTCAAGACCCAAAGCATCCATATGTTCCACTCATTTTCCATGACACCAAAAACTCATCCACCTTCGCCGCATCACCAGCTTATTCTCTTGATGGAAAAGTCTCTCTCCCCATGGTATCACAAGGACAAGTAGATTCAATTGGACAAACGGGAAATTTTAATGCATCATCATCACTTTTCCAAGGAAACACACCACCAATCATTCCACCATTTCCCCTATAACATCAACGTCCACACCAATCCTAGGTTTAGGGCAACCCCCTTTACCTAACATACCCATCCAAAATCAATCAAGTCAAAATAATCCTCCAATCGTGAATCAAGTCAACATACCAAATCCTCCGACCATGCCACCAATATTGCAACAATAGGTGTCATCAATCCAAGCAACACAATCAATCACTACACCCCAGAATGTGGTCTCCCAAGGACCTAGCACATCAACCATATTGGCCACCACACAACCCATAGTCATCACTCAAACACCTCAACAACCACCTCAACTAAATCTCATCACACCATTCCAAATCCTCCACCTCCACCACCGAATCCAAACATGGAAAATCAATACAACATCACACTGCAAGTAGCCCAACAAGCCTATCAAAAAGCAATTCAACAGTTCCAAACTCAACAAAACACACAGGCTACACAACAAGCCACACAACAAGCACAACAGGCTACCCAAGCACAAGCCCAAGCTTTATTGCAACAACAACAAGCAACAAAAGCTGCTGAACAAACTAAAGCTCAAGCACAAGCCAAAATTCAAGTGCAGCAAGCTCAAGCACAACCTTGTTATAGCAATAGGCTTATCAACAAGCTTTGCAATAATACCAAGCACAACAACAAGTAGCTCAGTTACAAACCCAACAACAAGCTTTGCTGGCACAACAATAAGACCAACAACAAATATAGGCATACCACCAAGCATTTCTTACACAACAAAGCCTACAACAACCTACCGCAAGTGTAGCACCAAGTACGCAAACCACCACAACTGTCACTCAAGCAACCGTACCACCTCAAAACATATTCATCCCACCACTAGGTCCACAAAGTAACTTGTATGCACAAATTAAATTGCTTTCACAAAAAGTGTTGGACATACAATCGGGAAAGACAACAAAGTCACAAGGGAATTTGTGCCCCTATCCATTTGACAGAAGCATTGTGATGGTTCCATTCCCACAAGGATTTGAGATACCTAAATTTGATAAATATCATGGGACTGGAAATCCTATAGATCACATTAGGGAATTCCATGTCCACTGTATGGAAATTGCATATGACGATTCATATTTAATGTGATGATTCCCTCAGAGTTTGGCTGGTCTAGCAATGGAATGGTTCTCTCGCCTTCCTCCTAGAATTAAAAAGTTCCAAGAAATTGTGGACTTATTCATACAAAACTATTCATTTAACATATGCATGGACGTGAGCTTGGAAGAATTTTCTGGCCTAAAACAATCCAAGGTAGAAACATTTGCGTCCTTCTTGCAACAATGATGATCCACGGCCAACAAGAGCAAGTGGGTTATGCCAAAAGAACAACAAATGGCTAGTTGATCCCCAAGGCGCTGAACATCACCAATCTTGAAGGGACCTTGTCCTTTCATTTGAAAATGCAATGCATAACAACATATGGCTAGTTGATCCCCAAGGTGCTGAACATCGAAAGAGCCCTTATAACACAAGGGGGCACACCCACATATCAGGACAATCGACCATCAACTAGTTACAATGAAAAACCTCGCACTTGGGCAAAGAACAAGAATGTCACTAATGATGGTGTCGTTGATACCAAAGTTATAATCAATGCTCCAAGGAAAAACACACAAACACAAATGTACCAACCACCAAAAAACAGGGCCCAAAACAACACACAAGCCAACCCATCATCACACCAACCCGACAATCAAGTGGTTAACAACCTGACACTCTGGGGCACCCCCTAAATCCAAAATATATACACCACCTGTGGAACCAATCAAATTTGTTATGCAACAACTTGGTGTGTAAGTAAATCTCATCAAAATCCCCATTTATGATAATTATCAAGAGCCTCAAGTTAAACCACCATGGTATAACAAGAAATATCTCTGTGATTTTCACAAAATAAAGGGACATATGACCGCTAGTTGCATGAGACTCAAGAATTTGATCCAAGATCTCATCGATGAAAAGACCATAACCATTGTACAACTTGCAGGAAATCAATATTTTAAAATATACACAAATCTGATGCCATATCACAATAAAGGAAACAACAATGGTAAAGCAAAATATAATAATAATGCAATTTCCGAAGATGGAGTGCACGATTATGAGATGGTTGGGTCAGAAGATCCTGTTCAAAGAATGTTAGAAGAGGTAGTGTAGTGATATGTTTGACCATAGCTTGGAACTGGTCTACATCAAGATTTGTTGGGACGAAGGATGTAGCTAATGTCTTTTCTAGGATTTCCCTATGTGTGGGTGAGATTTTCAATAACTCCATGGTGGAGATCTGGGTGGGAGTTCTTTTCAATTGATCTAGGACATTATAACCATTAGGGACTGACTTTGGATTGGCTGCGGGTGCCTTGGGTGGTTGTGATGGTCCTAGAATGGCAGGTAATTTCGCCAATGCGGTGGGTAAGGGTGACTCCAATGGCTCTAGAGATCCTTTCTATGGATACAACAACGTGACCCACCATCTAAGGACGCGCACAACACACATGGTCAAGGCAAACAGGTCTTAGTCCATAAGAACAAAGTCAAACAAGTCTTGGTGGATGGAGGTGTAGGATTACATATTTGTACTCTCAAGCTAATAAAGAATTTGGGATTCTTTGAAGATGTCATCGAAAAAGGAAAAGGTATCACTATCAGGGCCTATGATGATCAAGAACGAGTGTCTCAAGGCACCATTCAACTCCCTATTCAAGTAGGGCTAGCCATCATGGAGACTACATGCCAAGTCCTTGACCTTGAGTTGCCTTACAATATCCTCCTAGGGCGCCCATGGATCCATGTGATGCAAGCTGTGGCATCCACATTCCATCAACATGTGAAATTCCCTTATCAAAACTAAGAAGTCATAGTCTGTGGTGATCCCGAGCCATTCTATTATTGCAAAAATTTGGAGTCCAAGTACTACAAGATCCCTCAAGTCCTGAAGAATGATGAGGGACCTACATCTCCATATATAGAGAGATCTACCCTAGCCTCCACTTCTGAGACAAAGACACCCTCCATTCTGGACATTCCCAATATCAAGGTTATCATCTAAGATAATGGTTTTGGAGACTATAAAATGAAAAAGAGTGCCTTTGTGATAGGAGGGCTACCTCAGTCTCCTAGATCCTATAGGAAGCCACAACCGATTGACACACCATCTCAAATCTTCAAAGCAAAACCCTCCACATTCAAAATGTGGGGGGAGCTAAGTTAGGAAGTGGTAGACGAAAAGGATATATCAAGCTTATTGTATCAAGATGAAAGGCTCATACCTAATCTTCTCATGGATGATGACAACAAAGGACTGTAGTTAATGCAAGGATGGGGCTATAACAAAAATGAGAAGCTTGGGGAAAATGATAATGGCCTGTTAGAACCCATTATTCCTGAGAAGTGCATAAAGAATCTTGGCCTTGGATGCACCCCTCCAAAGATAACCATTCTTGGCCAAGTTCCCCAATTAAAAAAGTCAAAGATCCTCCTTAATTACTGGTATCCATAGGTATACCTCTAGATAACTATACCTTCGATATAACCAATGTGTGTGACAAGGACCCCATCACTAACCTACCCATTTTATTTGAAGATTCCTCCCTTTTTATGATCAGTACCTTATCTTTTGATTCAAGTAACCAAACCCATGGACTAAAACTTGTCTACCCTCAATTGATAGACTATGACCAACGAGGACCGTCGATCTTAGACACATTCAAAAACGATGAGGCTCTCTCAAAATTCATGGGATTACATGATACTCTACCATATGGAGATCATAAAGTAGGGTTTGATATTGAACTAGACACACATGCATACTATGGGGAAACGATTGAATCTCTTAGTCACAAAATTGAAAATCTAAGAGTAATATCCAGGTTTTTAAGTGAAAACAACATTGTGGCACTTTCAGACCCGAAATAGTAAAAACAAAGGACGTATCTGATGGTGAAAACCTCTTTGAAGCGCCAAAGGATGAGGGATTCAATCTTCCCCTTAGTACTATTCATTAGGAAAAATCAACAGTCTTGACAGAGAAATGTAATCCAGTCAATCTGGGAACCAAAGAGACACCACACATCACTTTCTATGCATAGTCACTTATGACTGAGGAACAAGAACTTCTGGTTGCATTTTTGAGAGAAAGAAAGGTAAATTTTGCATGGACCTATGCTGACATGCTAGGTATTGATCCAAAGGTAGTAGTCCATAACCTAACAGTCTATTCAGGAGCGAAACTAGTAAGACAAAAGCTGAGAAAGATGCACCCGCAAAATTACATTATTAGTCAAACTTGAATTACAGAAACTCCTTGACGTTGGCTTCATAAGGCCAATTGATTATCCACAATGGGTTTCAAACCTTGTACCTATTTCTAAGCCCACTGGGGGCATCTGCATCTGCACTGACTTCAAGGACCTAAACAAGGCATGCCCTAAGGATGATTTTCCTCTCCCTAATATAGACATGATTGTGGATATGACGACAGGGCATGAAATGCTATCATTGATGGACGGTTTTTTAGGGTACAATCAGATTATGATAGCCAAAGATGATCAACATATGACAACTTTCACCTATCCATGGGGGACTTATTGTTGGAACATGATGTCATTTGGATTAAAGAATGTTGGAGGTACATACCAAAGGTCTATGACTGATTTTTCATGACATGATCCACAAATTTGTAGAGGATTATGTGGATAACATATTAGCCAACTCAAGAAAGCGTCGAGACCACATAGTAGCACTAAGCTCCATCTTTGAAAAACTTGAAGAATATAAGGTTAGACTCAACCCTAAGAAATGTGTCTTTAGTGTGCAATCAGGAAAACTTCTAGGGTATATCGTATCAATGAGGGGAATTGAGATAGACCCGGCAAAAGTCAAAGCAATTCTTGAAATGGAAGCACCACATACACTGAAGCAGTTAAAGGGTTTGTAGGGAAGGCTCCAACCCATTCGTCGATTCATAGCACAGTTAGTAGATAAGGCTATCCCATATTCTCATCTACTCCACAAGGGGGTAGCATACAAGTGGGATGATAAATGTGATCAGACATTCAATAAAATAAAAGAATACTTGCTAACATCATCGGTCCTCATGCCACCAATTCAAAACAAACCATTGATACTCTACATATCAGCAACAACAACATCCCTCGGAGCTCTCTTAGCTCAGCATGATGAAATAGGAAAGGAAATGACCATTTACTATATCATTAGTGATGAAGATAATTGCATTCCTTATCATTTAATTATAAATGTCAATCAAGGGCAGTGTCCATGGCAATATGCAAGAGGGAGAAGAAATCATTTGCATGACATGCTTTTTCTACAAACAGAATTGAAAGGAAATGCATGAAAGAAATTATTGGAATAAAATCTAATCTAAGAGCTTGTAAATGAAATGTTGAAATTAAATCTATCCTAAGAAAATTCTAAGAGGAAATACTAGAAATGTAAAGAGTTGGAAATGAAATGACTGCTAAGAATTGAAACTACAAAACAACTACTGCTACTCAAAACTAAATTCCATTATTTTATAAAACTCTTCTCCATTTGATTCCTTGATTACAATGAATTTATAGAATTCTTATCTTCAACTAATTTAAAATATGAGGCTTAATTGTTGTGCAACAACTTGCTAGAAGATAGGAACATGTGTTGAGGGGAAAAGATAAGTCTTTCCTTCATCTTGTTGAGTCAATCTTCTTTGGTTGTCCAAAAAAATTATTCATATTTTGCAACCCCTAAACAAGCTCCAAAAAGACATTTGAATGTTGAAAAATTTATGTATTTCCCTTGTGTATCATTAAAGCTCATAAAATAGCTCCTAGATGCTTGCAAAAAGGTTCAAACTGCCCAAAATTGTCTCCTAGATATGATCCATTTGTTTGCACAACCCAACAACCTGCCTTAATTCTTGTAACTTCCCCCTAGATTCTCTCAACTATTGTACCTTAACTACTCAAAGAAGCCCAAATTGCTCAACCTCTTCATAAATGATCTTTCACTTAGTTTCAAAAATTTTAGAGCATAGAAGCAAACAAATGAACAAATTTCAAAAATTCCAGAGCATGGAAGCAAAGTTCTGGAGCATCAGACTGGTGAAGATTTCTCTCAAACCATGAACTAGGTTCCCATGAAATTTAATGGGTTTTTTTCCTCTTGTCTTCAAATTTATATCCAAAAATCTCAAGAACCCAGATCGTAATTTTCAAGATATGATGAAATCTTTGACTGCTACAGCTGAAAATCTCTTACTTTCCCCATCACGCTCAGTCTTGATAAACTCCATAATTAAGCAAAATACATATTTTTATTTGCGTAATAGATGAGACCTTTTTTGTCTCATCAAGTAGAACTATGGTGGGACACAAGCTAAATTACACATTCATCGAGAAAACTTGCCTTGCAATAGTGTTTGCTACACAAAAATTCAAGCACTACATGTTGGCTCATCTGATAAAGCTCATCGCCAAGATAGATCCTCTCAAATATCTACTCTCTAAAGCAACGCTCACAAGGCGAATGGCTAAGTGGGTCATGATCCTAACAGAATATGACATTGAGTATGTAGAACGGAAAGCCATCAAAGGACAGGTAATTGCAGATCAACTAGCAGAGGCACCTATATATTCAAAGAACCCATTAGTATTAGAATTCCCTGATGAGTCAATCTTTAATCTAACTACATCAAATCACTATAAATTATATTTTGATGGATCCTACACATAACATGGGTCAGGAGTGGGAGTCTTCTTCATCACACCACAAGGAGATTGCATACCAAAGTCATATAAGTTGTCTTTTCCTTGCAAAAACAACATTGCGGAGTATGAGGCTCTTATCATAGGACTCATGATTGTAGTACAATGGTAGATTATGACACTTAAGGTCTATGGGGACTCGCAACTAATCATCAATTAGGTTAATGATTAATACCAAACAAAGGATGACAAGCTTACCCAGTATAAGAAACTGGTGGAGAGTCTTAAAGAAATTTTCATCGACATCACATTTGAGCAAATACCAAGGGAAAACAATAGAGTAGTTGATGCTATGGCAACAATCGGATCATACTGGATATCCCACACAACGTCCATAAACATGAATTCCTGGTACAACAACTTCTTGTACCAACTTTCGAGGTACCAAATTATGAGTTCGTGTGTGAAATTGTTGGTCCCCGTGATCCTTGGTACCATGACATATTTACATACCTGGAAATAGGAGTCCTCCTTGATTATATCACCCCAAACCTCAAAAGGACCTTTATTAAGAAGTCAACCTATTTCATTATCTTAAGTGACACCCTTTACAATAGAAGTATCGAAGGAACCCTCTTACAATTCCTTAACCCTAAGGAAGCTTTGACTGCTTTAACTGAGGTACACGATGGCATTTGTGGTTCACATTATAGTGGTATGACCTTGGCCAAGAAACTATTGAGAATGGGGTATTATTAGCCTATAATGGAAAAGGAAGCCCATGATTATGTATGAAGATGTTTGCAATGCCAACAACATGGGGACCTCATTCATGCACCAACTCAGGAGCTCCAACTGATTATAACACCTTCGCCCTTTTCACAATGGGGGCTTGATCTCATTGGTAAAATCACTCCCACATCATCCAATGGACATAAGTTCATTGTCACCACCACAAAGTACTTTACAAAGTGGGTAGAATCCATCCCAATGACCTGCATCATAGGGAAGCAAATCTCCAAATTCATCCTGAACTACCTCATTTGCCGCTACAGTGTCCCATAAGCCCTTATCTCATATAATGGGACACCTTTCAAAAACTAGGATGTTCGAGAACTATGCCAAAAATTTAATACCCAACATCACTTCTCCACTCCATACTACCCCCAGGATAATGACCAAGCTGAGGCTTCTAATAAAACCATCCCAAAGATCCTCAAGAAAATAGTTAATGAGGTTGGTCGTGACTAGCACTTACAGCTAAATCTCACCTTATGAGCCTATCAATTGAGTATCTACACACCTACAGGTGCAACCCATTTCTCCCTGGTCTACAAATTAGAAGCCATCCTTCCCATTGAGATTGAGCTCCCATCCTTAAGAATGTCATTGCAGAATCTCATTACTAATGAAGAATATCAAGTGTCATGGTTGAACGAGCTAGAACTACTGGATGAGTGATGCATGAATGCTTTGAACCATCTACAGGTGTACCACAACCATCTCAAGCGAAGCTACAATAAGAAGATCAAGAGTTAGTCATTTCAAGTTGGAGAGCTCGTATTAAAGGAGAATAAAAAAATGTACCAAATCTAGACAACAAGAGAAAATTTGAACCTAATTGGTCGGGACCCTTCATCATCAGTGCAAGTTACAAATAAGGAGCATATCAACTATCTACACCTGAAGGTGAGCCTCTGCAGGAGCCTATCAATAGCTCCCATCTCAAAAAAAATTATGCCTAAGCTTGCAAGGTATAAATCCAAAAAACCAAAAAAATATAAAAAATCCAAAAAAATCAAAGAAAATGATTGAAAACAGTAAAGAAAAAAATTATCCTCTAGTGAAAACCACTTCGGCGGCACTTTGGGCAAGTACCTTGGTGAAAACCTGGCAAATAGGCGCCTCATGTAAATAAGCACTTTCCATCCACCATGGATTCTTTGGCTTGTTCTGCATCACCTATCATCACTTTCCATCACATTCACCCATCACATTCCTTCCATCACCCATCTGCGTCTGCATCATAACTTGATCCTATGTTTGTATCATGTTCCATCCTAGAACTACTTGACACATTCTTAAGGTCAGTTTGCCCTGCCTATATCAGAGTAGTCTATCACATCACGTTGGGGGCATGTTCTTATACCTACATTAGATTGGATTCATGTATATTCTTAAGATATTCCTTAAAAATCAAAAAATCAAAAAACATTCAAAAAATAAAAAAAATCCAAAAACATTTAGAAAATCCAAAAACCAAAACATGTATCCAAAAATCTAAAATAGGTCAAAAGGGTTAAGAAAAGAGGGAGTTGTTGTATCCAAACTATGGGTCTTTGAAGTTTGGATGTAGGAAGGCCATCATTGATGTGCTCGAGAAACACATTAGGTAGAATCTTTTAGAGGGTACATCATGGCTGGTAAAATCCATTTGTTCTATCTTATCAATACTTGAGTATGTGTCGATTAGACTGTGGTCTCATTTATTGTACATTAGGCAATGCTAATCTTTGATCGGTAGATCAAGGCCCCTAGGATGAGTCTTTAGGTTAGGTTCTTGGTCAAAGGAAACATCATAAAACACCAAAATTAGAAATTTTGAAAACCAAAACATTTGCAAAATCTTGAAAATACTAAAAAATAGCCTCAAAACATTTCAAAAAACATCAAAAACATCCAAATATTTGAAAAAATCCATCTATCCTATTTCACTTTCACCCGTAATAGTCTTATCCATAATAAATCAGTCATCACCTTCATCCTTCGGAAAAACAACTAGAAACAACCACAACAATCAATAAAAGCAGAAGCAGATGCAAAGTCAAAATCAAAACAACAAGGTTGCACTTTGAAATGCATAATCAGAGCTCTTGATCTTTTTTAGCAAACGTAATCGTCAAGAGCTGCTTACTTGTCATTGCTTCAAACAACCTATCAACTTGCCACCATCCACTAGCATGTCCTAGGATGCATCCTTCCTACAATGGGAATTATCTTTGGCAATCACTTTGGATACTTATCCTAAACAAAACAACTTGCCACCATCCACTAACATGTCCTAGGATGCATCCTTCCTACAATGGGCATTATCTTTGGCAAACACTTTGGATACTTATCCTAAAAAACACATCCTTGGTTTTAGAGGTGTGAAGAACATTATGGCTTGTTTGTTAAGCTTTATCTTTTTATTTATCTTATTGCACTCATTCCCTGTGACCTTTTGGCGATGCCTATCAAAATTATTTAGAAAAAGAGGAATGGGGAATTGATCATTATCTTTTCAAAACTTTTGTGCTTGTGGGATGTTCTTATAATGATATAACTTTAAGATACTTGCTGTTAGGTAATATTATTGGAAGGTGTTTTGGGCAGCTTGTTGACTGTTTCATTGATAGGTTATACATTTTTGTGTTTTGGTCCAAGATGTTTGAATCTTCTAAAGTGCATCCTAGCAAAGTTTTCGTATGTCAGGTGTGAACAAGAATACTCCTATCTATTTTTTTGATTCAAAGTCCATGGCACTAGATACCCTGCCATCCTGGTTGTCTATACCGTGATGCATCATATCTATGTGTTTTATCAAACATAAGGAAAGTTGTGTTGTTTGTGTCCCAATCCCTAGATAAGAAAATCATCATCACTCATCACCATATCTAATAAAGTCTCGACGATTCATGGACTTCTACATCTTTTTAGAATCAAGGGTTCATCCATCTTATTCTTATACTTATATCCATCATAATCTTCTCATTCTTATATCTCTACTAACATTTCTATACAAGTATCAAATTAGTGTGTTATATCAAATATATTTGAGGCTACCCATGGTCATTGACTCTCTATACATCATCAACTCTATCTACAAAAGACATCTGAGCTTTCTAATCCTCTTTGAGCTAAGTTGATCTTACATCTTTATCGCGAGCTCGACCCAAAATTGAAATTTTTGCTCGATCTCTTGAGGGGGCAATGTAGCAGCGTAATTTCTTCCACTGGGGCAATGATGGGGCATCCAAAAAATTAAAAAAAATTGAATTTTGATCATGGCAGTGTTATTCTTTGAACTGACAGGACAGGTACCTCGCTTCAAAGAGGGGAAAAACGTAGACACCAAAAAAGTCCCAATTGATACTATGTATCTAATTCCAATAAATTAACACCATTTCTTCCCAAATCACTTCAAATTCATCAATTAATTAAATAATCAACATTATTTAGTTAAATTCAGCTATTAATCAAATAATTAAATTTATTGATTAATTCACCCTTCTTCTAACTAATTTTCATCATATTTAATTAAATCAAATCATTTAATTAAATCCTCCTAAGTCATCTCATTTGATTAAATAAATCAAATAAAATGTCATAATCCCCTAACATATTTAAATTAATTAAATTAATCCTAAATCACTTTCTAATCAGCATTAATAAATCCTCCATCTTTTAAATCAAGAGTTAAATCAACCCATGGTCAACTAGCCAGGTTGCACATGAAATTCATTTCTTTGAATTAAATAATTCCTCTATTTATCCTCAAAAAAGCATATTCTAAGGAATATTCCTCTCAACAACCTCTCATTCAATTTCCCTCTAAAGGTTTTCAAAAACCTTTCACATCCACAATAACTTAAAAATGCATAACTTCTCTTACATCCTCTCAAATCTCAACCAATTTTATTCAATCCCTCTTATTGCCTTTCAAATCCTCAACCAATTTCATTTACTTCTCTTCCATCCTCCACTCACACAATGTGCTCCACCTCTGTCTAATAGGATTGTGACAAGTGTCCCATTCCTATTGGCTCTCATTTTATCCCACATCCATCAAATCCTCTCATTCTTCAACACTTGGCTTCTATAAATAAAGGCCTCTTTTTCATAATATGGATCCACAACTTCATGCATTATCATTATAGTCATTTGAGTTCATAGCAATCACCATCTCCATGTTATTTTGAGTTTATGTTCATCACTTAGCATCATTTTCAACACTTGGATCATTTTCAAATCATCAAGTTTAGCAATTGAGATTGGGAAAGGGCTTCTTTCCACATCAAAAGAGCACCAATCCCCCTATGGGATTGAGGTTTGGTTAACTTAGTTGATTACATGCTTTGTTCTTGCTTTATTTTATGTTTTCATCTTTGTTCTTCCAAGAATTTCATAGGTAACATTATAATTAAGCTTTCTAACATGTTTGACAATGTTTTGTTGATCTTGTGTTAGTTTGTGCAGGTTTGGTGTTCACAGAATCAACAAAGTGCTACAACTCACCACCCTTTAGTGGCTTCAACAGGCACTCATCATTTAGTATTTTCTGAGAAAGATCTTCCACATAAATCATTCCACAACCAAGCCCTTTATATATAGGTTGGTTTCCACAAACATGAATACAAAAGAGTATTGATAGATAAGTACGTTGAATTTTTTTAAACAGCTAGGGTATTATAATAATGTAATTAACAAGGGAAAAATCATCACTATAAGGGCTTATAATGACCTTGACAGAAATTCAAAAGGAAGCATCAGGCTTCCCGTACAAATAGGATTGGAAACAACAGAAGCAACATGTTAGGTATTGGACCTTGAGCTACCATACAACCTTCTTCTAGGATGCCCATGGATTCATGCACTACAAGCAGTTCCTTCAACATTTCACCACTGTATAAAATTTCCTCACGAAGGAAAGGAGGTTATAGTATATGTTGATCCTGAACCCTTTCACTATTGTGCAAAATTGGAAGAGAAATACAACAAAATCCAGCAAGTACCTAGTAATGATATATCATTCCACTCCTCATATGTTAACCCATCAACACTACCATCAACCTCAGCTAAACCATCACCAACTAAGGTACCTAAATCTAATACCAAGATCCAAGTACTTGACAAGGGTAACAAAAACTATCATTTCAACCAAGCCTTTTGTATTGAAATGCTTCCCCCAACACCAAAGGTTTATGGAGGGCCTAAGGAGATCAAACATGTTCAAGCAATAAAAATGGTATTCAAATCCACGATCTTTACTGAGTGGGGAGATATGAAGGATGGGGAAATATTCAAAGAGGACCTCTCATCAATGATCTATAAGGAAGAACAAGAAGAACCAAAACAACTACAACCCCTTCCTATTGATCCTAGTAGTAAAGGGTATTAACTAGCTAAACAAATGGTATACACTGGAAAAGGTGGCCTTGGGCGACATAAATAAGGCATATGGGAACTTATTATAGTGGAACAAAGAAAGAAGAAAATGGGACTAGGCTATGGTTCGATAGACGTGGTTACTCCAAATAGTAGATGTACCTCTTTCAAGAAAGGAGCTCCTTCTGCTGATGTTAAGACATTGGATACCTACCATCGTATAAACAACGACTTACCAATCAAGGACTTATTTGAAAGCTTTAGCATAAGTATAGTCCCTACCCGACCTAGTAAACCTATACTTAAAGATTATACTTATGAAATAGACTCCAATGCATATGAATGGGATTCCCTCGCTTCTAGCGACAATGACCTAGATACTCAATGGGAGAATGATGCCACAACTATATTGACCATTTCAATATTTTTTGTAAGATTTACAAATAA
>VDFB02026599.1:0-29949 GCA_007258455.2 Sequoia sempervirens | reverse complement strand
ATTCACCCTTTTCAAAACCTACACCAGATTTATCTTTATACATTTTATGCTTGCTAAGCATCTCATTTAGTTTTAGAGTGCTTTCATATTTTTCAATTTCCTTCCTAAGAAGGACTACTTCTTGTTCCAGTTTTTGAATTTCTTGGTCTTTGCAGCTTAGTGGTCTCTTGAAGATAGACTTCAACTCTTTTAGCTTCTTCAAGCTGAGTTTTCAGAGAGACCAATTCTTGATCTAGTTTTTGTTCTTGAGCAAGAAATTGTTTTTTGAGTTTTCTTATTTCTTGTAAAGCACATTTCAGTTCACTTTCAAGATCTACTTCACCTTCTTCAACATCATTAGTGTTTGAATCATTTTGCTAAGTAATTTCAGCCATGAACAAAGTTTCATCTTCTTCTGTAGATGAATCTTTAGACTCAAGATCAGATTCATCCTTACTACATAGACTTTTCTTCTTTTTAAAATTGAAGTTTCGTTTAGGTTTGAAGGCCTTCTTCTTAGGCTGTATTTTAGTTGTCTCGTTGTCATAGATTTGATCATCATAGGGACACTTTGAAGCAAAGTGACCCATTTTGCCACAGTTAAAAAATTTAAAGGGAAGTTTTCCTTTATATTTTCCTGATCCCTTTTTAAATCTTCTAACAAAATGAGATTCTTTAGAATCAAACAACTCCGATTCACTGACATCGACTTTTTCTTTCTTTTCAGAGTTAAAGGCAGTTTCTTTTCCTATTGAATTGTTTTTGCTAGTTCTCATTTCATAGGCAGTAAGTATTCCTTGCAGGCTGTCTAAGGTGAGCTTATCAAAGTGTTTCTTTTCTTCTAGGGCTGAAACCTTAGATTCTAATTTAGATGGTAAGGACCTAATTACTTTTGTGACCACATCAAATTCATGAACCTCTTGACCTAGACCTTTCATTCCATTGACAATTTCATCAACTCTTAGGAAATATTCAGCTACTTTCTCATCATCCTTCATTTTCAACTCCTCAAACTGATGTTTGAGAGTAATGATTTTTGACAAGATACCTGTCTTCACATTGAATTCGGGACATCAATACACAACACACTATATCTGAGACTGGTCATCAAGGAGATCCAACTGAAAGAGATTTTGTCATCAAGGACAAACCATAAACACAACTGGAATCCAACAAAATATGATCAAACATTCAATAAAATCAAGGAGTACTTAACCACACCACCAGTTCTAATACCACCAATTCTAGGAAAACTCTTGATCCTATACATATCAGCAACAATAGAAGCACTTCGAGCTCTCTTAGCACAACATGATGAAAATGGGAAAGAGAGACCTACTTATTACATCAGCCAAACTATGGCGGGACACAATCTAAATTATAAATCCATTAAGAAGGATTGCTTAGCAGTCATGTTCACCGCACAAAAATTCAGACACTGTATGCTAGCACATAAGATAAAACTCATTTCAAAGATAGACCCCCTCAAGTATCTTATTTCTAAAGCAACACTCACAAGGAAAATGGCTAAATGGGTTATGATCTTGACAGAGCACGAAATTGAGTATGTGGAATGCAAGGCCATTAAAGGACAAGAAATTGTGGATTAGCCAGTAGAAGCACCAATATATTCAGAGAATCCACTTGTATCAAAGTTCCCTGATGAATCCATCTTCAATGTAAGTGTGGAAGATCACTGGAAAATGTACTTTGATGGATCCTAGACACAACATGGGTCAGCAGCTGGAATATTCTTTATCACACCACAAGGGAATTGCATAACTAAATCATATAAGTTGTCATTTTATTACACCAATAACATTGTAGAATATGAGGCTCTTGTCATAGGGCTAAGAATTGCAGTGCAATGGCAAATCATGACACTTAAATTCTATGGAGATTCATAGCTCATAATCAACCAGGTCAATGACGAGTACCAAAAGAAGGGTGACAAGTTGAATCCATACAAGAAATTGGTGGAAAGCCTCAAAGAGTCCTTCATTTATAACACATTTGAGTAGCTACCAAGGGAAAATAACAAAGTGATAGATGCTATGGCAACAATCAGATCAATATTGGATATCCCACACAACATTCCTACGAAATAATTCCTTGTAGAGAAGCTTCTCATACCAGCATTTGAGGTACCAACGTTTGAATTTGTGTGTGAAATAGTTGGTCTGGGTGATCCCTGGTATCATGATATATACACCTACTTGAGAATAGGATTCCTCCCCATTGATATAACCTCGAACCTTAAGAGAGAATTTTTCAAATATTCATCCCATTTTATCATCTTAGGAGACATCCTATACTATAGGAGCATTGAAGGAACCCTTTTACAATGCCTAAATGTTGAGGAAGCTTTGACTTCTTTAACTGAGGTACACAATGACATTTATGGTTCACATTCAAGTGGTATGACCTTGGCTAAGAAATTTCTGAGGACTAGGTACTATTGGCCTACAATGGAAAGGGAAGCTCACCACTATGTTCGAAGGTGTTTGTAGTGTCAATAGCATGAGGATCTCATCCATGCACCAACTCAGGAGCTTCACCTAATCATTAGACCTTGGCCCTTTTCACAATGGGAGCTCGATCTCATTATAAAAAAACACCCCCACCTCATCCATTGGACATAAGTTCATCATCACCATGACAAAGTACTTCACGAAGTGGGTAGAAACCATAATTCCCATGACCTATATCACAGGAAAGAAAATTTCTATGTTCATCCTAAATTACCTAATTTTCTACTTTGGTGTCCCTCAAGCCATTATCTTAGATAATGGGATACCTTTCAATGACCAGGATGTTCAAGACCTATGCCACAAGTTCAATATCCAACATCACTTTTTCACTCCATACTACCCCCAAGGAAATGACCAAGTTGAGGATACAAATAAAACCATCTTGAAAATCCTCAAGAAGACAGTTAATGAAACTGGTCATGACTAGCATCTCAGAGCTAAATCTTCCTTTATGGGCCTATCAAATAAGTATGCAATAATACCAATAAAACCCTTTCCTAGCTGCCCAATCAGTAACCTTATACTTTCCACTGAGATTTGTCCGGTCTCAAGTGGTTTCTGCACAGCTGAGCAGCAGAGTCATATCTTCCAAGCCGTAGCAGCTTTTCGAAGGAGAATTAGAAAATGTCTGTGGACTTAGATAACAAGGTAAAGCTCTGGTTCAATTGGTTGGGGACCTCCTTCATCATCGCACTCTAAGCCATGCCGGCGGAATACCGCTTATCAATGCCCGGTTGAGAGCCCATATAGAGCTCATGAATGACTCCCCATCCCCAAAAAAAAAAATTATGCCTAACTTAGGCAAATCCAAAAAATATAAAAAAAAACGCACCCAAAAATCTTCCAAAATTAGAAAAACAAAAACAGCAGGGCATAAAAATCATCCCTCTAGTGAAAAACCACTTCGGTGTAAGTAATTTCTAAGTACCCTTTGAAAAACCCAAACAGCACCTTGTGTAAATGTGCTACCCGGCATCCACAAACCCCTGAAGTGGTTCATCCTCATCATCCATTCATTGTGACATTTCCCGAATGCACTCCTCCCTTCTTGAATTCTGTAATCCATCTATCACCCATTTTAGCCCACATCATATCTTGGTCCCAGTGCTCAGGACATGATCCATCCAGGCCACTTCCCACCTGGCCCTAAGGCCAGTTTTTCTTACCTATATTAAATTTAGTTCATCAGTGATCACAACGGGGAATGTTCCTTTACTTCAACAAATCATTGGATTATCCCTAAACCCGGTGAAATAGTTGGAAACAAGTCTAGCAGTTTAAAAGTGAAAACTCAAAACATCAAAAGTCTCAAGTCTAGGTCAGTACGTAAGCAAGTTGGTCAACTCTTTGTGTCATTAGCCTATCATCCACCAACTCCAAATTCATCCGATAACATCATATGTCCTAGGATAACTTTTTCCTGCATGTTTGTGACATCAATACTTTCTTACACTATAGTTTTATTCCTTGATAGCTGTATGAAGAACATTATTCCGTTTTTAAGCCATTTTTCTTTTTTCATCTCATTAAAGAATTTTGATGACCTCTTGATGATGTCCCAAACAAAGGGATTTAGAGAGAAAGGAATGGGGCAATGATCATTATATTTTTATCTACTGTGCTTGTTGGATATTCTTGTAATATAACCTGGTCATGCATGCCAGCCTATCTTGTGAGTGGTGCCTTAGTTGTCCTACTTGACTGCCATGGATGGCTTTTCCTTTCCATGTTTTGTCTGAGACAGTCATATGCATTGAATTGCATTTTAAATAAGGTTTTGTATGTCAGGTGTAAACAGGAGTACTCTTATTTGATTATCGAGTCAAATTCCATCACACTAGAGGTGCAACGCCATCCTGGTTCTTTATACCTTGATGCATCATGCCTATGTGTGTTATCAAACATGTAAGGTAAGTAAGCCCTTTTAAAATCCAAATTCCTGATAAGCATCATCATCATTATCATCTCTAATAAAGTCTCATAGATCATAGGCTTGTTGGATCCTCTTTTCTTCATCTCATTTCTTTTTTCTTCTCTCTTTCCTAGCATGGTACCATCATAGTTAATAAAAAAAATCACCAATGAATCCATCCTGGATCCACAAACAATCAACATGTTGCATATCATCCATATCGTAATAGAAAACACTGATCATCTCACATGCATTGCATTTCATCATTGCATATAATATAGATTGGTTATTCTAAGTATCTCATAAACCATACATTTGCATCCATGGAATAATCATAAAAGCATCATCACATCATCCATATAAGCATCATCATGTCATCCATATATGCATCATCATGTCATCTATACATGCATCATCATATCATCCATACATACATATTGAAAAAAGATACTGAAAAAGAGAAAGAGCATCTCATACATCTCATGATCATAATATATAACATCATCCATTAGGGGCATAATATAGATTTGTTAGTCTAAGAATATTAAAATCATTTTCATGTCATAAACATTTGCATGCTCCATGCATCATCATAAAAAGTGCATAGAAAAGATACAAAAAAAGAAATACATCCATAAGCATTTGCATAATCATACATCACATAATATAGAATCATACATACATCGCATCACATGATATAGAGTCACATTGCATATACATACATCCATAATGCATAAATAAAATAGGACACATCATATAATGAATTGATTATATCATATATATCAAAATAATGTAACTGTCATGGTACAAAATCAGGATCAAATGTGTATACATGTATCAATCAATGTACAATGCCCACGAGGCTATCAAAAAATGGAGCCCATGTATTTCAAAAAGAATCAAGTATGCCAGTCAAAAATATGTGGTAGCTAGCCTTGGTGGCTACACCCCTCACCCACCTACCTCTCAACACTATCAACTATATGTCTGTACCCTATCTGGTGAGAAAAATTTGACACCCAAGCCGCTGAAGGCACTGCCTGTCAATAATGTAGCCTATAGTACTCAGCCTCCCGCATTGCCTCATGGTACATTTGCATGAGGAATATCCTTCCCTATGATGCTTCTTCCATGCTCTCTAGATATTTTCACCTTCCAACCTCTTGGGCTAGTTGTAGCTCTGTAGTCTATCATTGTTGCCTCGCCTGATCTCGCTTCATGGTGAGGGCCTGGACTTGTTATCTAGCTTGGTCCCTCTCTATTTTCAATGTTTGTAACTTAGCCTAGAGCCCTTTTATTTGACCCTACAACAACTATACCAAGGAATCTCTCTGATCAGGCTGAGGTGGCAGAGGTGGTGGCAGTGGTTGTTGATCTCTCTATGGTGGCTAGTCCCTCTATGGTGGTTGTTGGTCCCTCATAGGTGGATGTTGATCCCTGGGCTGATCACTCTACTAGTGCCCATCTCCATAGTCTAGCTGGTGTGGAGGTGGTCCTCCTACTCCTCCTATGGGAAGTTGTCCTCTCCTGGTTGTCTTGCCCTAAGGTCTCCACCATGGAAGTATTGTCCCATAAACTGTCAATTATATTAGAGGCCTAAACCAATTTTCGTAGCCATGTGTAATGCCTAGATCTTCCTGTCCCTGATCATAGGATCATGGCCTATCTACTAGCTATCTAAAAGAGTCCACCTGCATTTGATGTTGGGATCGCCTGACCCCATGTAGTCTCTCTGGTAGTCCTCACAAAGATGGCCATGTACTGATCATCTGGCCTATCCTATATGTCCCCAAACTTTCTCACTACCCTATCAGGTAGGTAGCACTCGATCATAGTATGCTCATGCCCTTGCATGAGCCAATCCTACCTGGCATAAAATAATTGTTGTACATCATCATACCACACCAACATTTGCAACCAAGGTCTCCAAGTAAAATTTTCCATCTCATCCAAGGCCCTCTGCCACCAATAAAGCATTTGCAACCAAGGTCTCCAAGTAAATGTTGCTAAAAATAGTGTTTTTGCCTAATTGGCACTAAATTTTCATCAAACCTTTGAACAAGACTTCTCTTGGTTGGAGTTCAATATGGTGACATATGTTTGCTATTTGACCACATTTGGCCTTGCATTAATGGTTATAGGCATTCACACCTTCATTTGGTACAAAGGTATGACAATGTATTAACTTCAAATATGTTCACCTATTTCTAATTTTTCATGGGCTCATTTATCTTTTTTGAATTATCTCTTAGGCTATTCCTATGTGGAAAATCAAATGTTTTCAAGTTGTGTCAATTGAGAGCCAATTTAGGGTACTTGTTCCTACCATAATGCATGAAGTAAGGGATAAAATCTCCCTTCATAATTGAGAAATTACGAAGATATTTTGGGATTGAATGCAATCAAGTTGTAGATGCCATTTTCAGTATTTTGGGTTGGGACTGGTTAGACTTCCATGCCATGGCCTTATCGTATGAGATAGCTTCAAGGTTTGTTTCAAACTTGATGGATGTCTTGTGGTACATGGAGATGGTTAAATTTTTGGCAAGGACTTACCTCTTTCCTCACATATGTCCACTCTCAAATATGCATCTTTCTCTTGAAAGCTACAATATTCTCCATGGCACGAATGAGGTTGGCGGTATTATTTGTTGCCAACACCTACTTTCTGACAAGCATCTCTCAATATTGTTATGTCCAATGGCACACGAGCTAATTGATGATTGTCCAAGAGAATTTAATTCTAGATTAAGAAGAATGAGAGGCCGTTTGGGTAATTATTTTTGTGATAATCTGGAAAATCTCTTTGATGTTGTCAAATTTCTTATTCAAAATGCTTTGGTTGAACCCCATGATGTGCCCCATTTTTTTCCTCCCACCAACATTAAATCCTCCTCTGAAAGTTGCACTTCAAGTTTTTCTTTCCTTCTTTTGGATTTTTACTGATCTTTGGTTTCCATGATTTCCTTCATCTCTATTGCATGTGGAGTTTTTTTCACTAATGGTGTTCTCTCTTGGTTTCCACTAAAAAAAAATTCTGATATTTTAGGGTTCCTTGGAGCATCTCTATGGCTTTGTTGAGCACCATTACTCCTTTGCTTTGCATATGGCTCTAATCATGTTGTTTCGACCTTTCTATATTTCACTGGATTTTTGCATGATGATGTAATTCTCTCTACATTTTTTTTTGAGACTTCATGGATCAGACTTGCCAACTTGTTTTTGGATGTAGCTCTTCATTTTTTGGTTATTCACTCCATTATATATCATGGAGGATTTTGTAAATCATACTCTAATTACATTCTTTGTATATCTACTCTTGAGGAGCATCGGTTTGTATCCCACTCTTTTTATATTAATAAAATGTTTAGTGGCTTGCCACTTTTTTGTAAAAAATAAAAAAATCTTTATGGATTAAGGATGGAAATCTCTTGTTACAATCTATGTATGTTGGTGTAGAGAAGATTGAATAGTTTCTATAATAGTTAGATACTTTATTCCTGACACATATTGATCACCATTTATCTTTTCACAATGTATCTTAACGAATTACATTTACTAAAGTGGATTAACACATTACGGGTGTCGACAAGAAGTTGAGTCCACTTTTTGGCCAAAAGGTGGAATTGTTTTCATTGATTTTCAAAATTTGACATATTTGGCCTTAAAATTTGAAGTACTTAGAGATGGTATCTTGAAAAAAGTCACTAATCATAAAATGTAGTACTTAGAGTCTAGTTTCCAAATATGTAATTTATTTCAATACCCAGATGCTACAAATTGGTTTTCAATAGGTGAACATTTCTAAAAACCACTGTTTAAAAGTTAATTTTTTTAATTATATCATGCATGTGTACATCATCCATTTTTTGACCTAAATTATGTTGTATTTTTCTAAATCCTTTTGGGAAAATATTTTTAACTCACTGAAGCATGTTTTCAATATTTTTTTGTAATTTTTTATTGGGGTATGTGCAAGATCATGATGGGCCAAAAAGTGGCAATATGATGGGTATTTGTAGGGTATGTGGCTGACGACTTTTTTTTTACCTAAATTGATGAAATGAAATGGAGAGATTCTCAGCTTTCCACCAATATAAATTATGCTTTAAATACTTTGAATTTAATAAATAATTATTATTCATTTTCAATTTGAATTATGGCTAAAGTCCCGATTGATGGGTTTATTGAAAAACATATATCACATTTTTGGAATCCAAAACATGCATCACATTCTATGCTTCACATACTATAGGATTAAAAAAAAGAAAATTTGAATTTCATGAAGTTTTGACCAAATTAAGGTGGTCAGACATATGAGTTTTTATATTTTTTAAAAGTTATAATAAAAAAATCATAATTAATTATTTACTTGGAAAAAAATTACAAAAAATATGCATCACATCTGGACATGAGTCCTCTACTTATCTCTAAAATCTTATAAAAAATCATCATTTTATTGTGGTTAGGAGTAGTTAGACAACACTCTACTTCTTATTTTTTCCCTGAAATTTAAGTACTACTACATTGAAATTTGAAATTTTCACCAAATAGATTTTTATTTTTAAAATAAACCTAGTAGTTTAGAAAACTACATTCAATTTGCTACAGATTCTATTCTTACATAGTTTTGAAATAATATAGATAACTTATTCAAATTTTTACGTCAAGTTGCCTAGCTCTGATTTTTTGAATTTTTTACCACTTAAGGACTTGTTTTTTCCATGATGATCCTGCACATACCCATTAATTTTATTTTTTTGTTAATTTTTTATTAGCCAAATTTATCGTTTTGAAAAATCATCGTGTACGTCATGGATAAGATGACCTAAAATTATCATTTTTTATTTTTTTAAAATAATTGAAAAGAATTTTCGTTAGTACATTTTCATGCAATTTGTTTTACAAAAAAATATCTTAATTAAAAATTATTAAAATAATAAAAGGGTATGTGTAGGATCATCATGGAAAAAATAGGCCCTTAAGTGGCAAAAAATCAAAAAAATCAAAGTTAGGCAACTTGATGTAAAAATTTGAATAAGTTATCTATATTATTTCAAAAATATGTAAGAATAGAATCTATATAAAATTGAATGTAGTTTCTAAACTACTAGGTTTGTTTAAAAGAAAAAATCTATTTGGTGAAAATTTTAAATTTCAATGCGATGAGTACTTAAATTTTAGGAAAAAAAGAAGTAGGTGTTTGTCCGACCACCTAACCACAATAAAATGATAATATTTTTTATAAGATTTTAGATATAAGTAGAGGACTCATGTCCAGATGTGATGCATATTTTTTGTAATTTTTTTCCTAGTAAATAATTAATTATGATTTTTTTATTACAACTTGAAAATATAAAACTCGTATGTCTGACCACCATAACTTGGTCAAAACTTCATGAAATTTAGTGTTTATATTTTTAATCCTATAGTATGTGAAGCATAGAATGTGACACATGTTTTGATTCAAAAAATGTGATAATGTTTGAAAGCTATAGATATTTTCAATCACCTATCAATCAACACTTTAGTCATAATTTGAAAAGAAAATGAATAATAATTACTTATTAAATTCAAAGTAAAGCATAATTTATATTGGTGGAAATATGAGAATCTCCTTTAAAAACCCTTTTCATTTCATCAATTTTGGTAAAAACAAGTCAACAGCCACATACCCATCACATTGCCACTTTTTGGCCCATCATGATCCTACACATACCCAAAAACTCTGATATTTTAAGTTTATGGACCAGTTTCATCAAAAAATAATTGAAAAATAGAAAAAATATTTAAATTTTTCAAAAAAGTCTACAAAAAATGTCTTCAGACATATGTCCAAAGTCACTATTTTCTTGTGACATTGTCAGGACCTTCAACTTGTAGGTCAAACCAAGTCCAAAGCTTAGGTTCGGGTCCCCAAGCCTTTTCCTAAACCGAAAAACAAAGCAAACATTTGACTAAAAAATCAAATTTTAAAAAATGGGATCCCGTTTTGAAAACAAGATCCTGTTTCATAAAAAAAATTAAAAAATTATGAATTTAAAATATGGGATCCCATTTTGCAAGGGGATCCCATTTTTTATGAAACATGATCCTGTTTTTTAAAAAGAGGGATCTTGTTTTAGAATAGGATCTCATTTTTTTTTAAAAAGGGATCCTGTTTTTGGCTCGGGGCCCCAAACCTAAACGGGATCCCGTTTTGTTGAAGCCGATTTTGGATTTTTTTATAGGGAAAAAACTTCCATGTTTTGTGGACTCATCTTCTTGCATTTACCTTTACACTTGGTACCTACTCTAAACCTTTAAGAAACCCCTATGTTGGGAAAGTAGTCGACTAGCTTGTTACCCTATCGATAAATATGGGAGATATTGTATCCTATAATTTTTATGGAGGATTATAATTTAATATTGTGGGGCAAGAACGTATGACCCTAAAGGATTCATTAGTGCCCTAAGAAAAAGTATCAACAGAGTAAAGTTCAACCATGGGGTAAATTATTATAGTATGCCTCCTAAATGCTAATGTAAGTGGAGATTAGTATGGTTTTATACCTCAAATAGCATGAGTTCCTTGCATATTAAATCAAAGAAATTGTAGTTGAACCCTAGGAACCTTTATTTTCCATCTCTCCCCTTTGCAATGGTCCTTGTCATCAATATACAAATATTAGTTAAGAGGAGTATGTAAGTTAGGTAATATATTATATATATGAAAGGGAGAGAAGGAGAAATAAAGGCAAGTATATGTGAATGATGTCAAAGGGGGAGAAAAGAACAAAAAAATATGTGCACACCCTTTTCCATTGATATCAAAGGGGGAGAAGACATGGATACTTGAGTTGATTCATGTTGCCATCAATGACAAAGGGGGAGATTGTCATTGAAATTTCTATTGGCAACATGAAAAATACTATGTAATTTTCATCAATGTAGTATCTTTTCTACCCTTGTTTATAACATAGTAGGGTTGATCATCTATCCAAGCATTATTAATATGGTACCAATTTTCATAAAGTGTCCACAATTTTAAGCTTGTATCTGCTTACCACATTTGCATCTAATATAGTAACTATATTTCATTGTTGGCTCAAATATTTAAATTTTATACCCATTATCATTATTTATGATGAAAATATTTATAGGAATGGTTTAGGATTGTGAATGAAATGAAGATCCACCTACCTAATGGTGATAGGTGTGTAAAAAATTAATACCATCATAATCATTAACATAAGGAAGAGGTCTTTGATCGTGTTTATCAAAATAATTTGGATATGAAAATCAATTAGTGACTTGATAGGGCTAGTAAACTTTGAAAAGTTCCTTAAAGAAGGTACAATGGAGAATTTAATAGAATATTCATATTTTGTTAGTATAATGGACCTATCCTACATGAAGAATAAAAACCTCATTAAATAGTGTATATGGGATAGATTTCATCCTTTGAACCCAAGATCATCATATGATAATATGGTACATAGTATCCTTGTCTATGATGAAAAGAAAAATCAGAAAAATGGATTAGAATTGAGAATGATGAAGGTCCACCTACCAAACGGTATTAGGTGTGTATAAAATTAGTACAATCATAATTATTAATATAAGGAAGAGGGCTTTGACCATGTTTATAGAAAAAAATAGACATGAAGATCAAATTAGTGACTTAATAAGGCTAGGAAACTTTGATTTTTTTCTTAAAGAAGGTACATGAGAGGATTTAATGGAATATTGATATGCATTACTACCATGGAACTAGTCTATGTGAAGAATAAAAAAACACCTCAAAGATCATTCTATATGGGATATATTTCATCCTTTTAACCAAAGGTCATCCCACGATAATGTTATACCTAGTATCCTTGTCTATGATGAAAAGATTTATAGGAATGGTTTAGGATTGGAAATATTGTTATTAATTTACACCATGTGTTTAACCTTCGAATATTTTACAGAGGAAAATACTAAGTTCATGAAAAATAAGATGAGCAAGGAAATTGAATGGATGGATACAAGGATTATTTTCTTAATCTTATAATTCCTGAGAATGAGGTAATAAAATATGCATATGAGGTACTAATTTTAGCATAGAGAACACACCTACATTGAGTGATGAAGTGTACTATATTTTTTCATGCTCCTATCTAATGTGGAGGAAATTTTGAATGTTAATTTTGAGTAGCTTTATTCTATGAAATGCTTTCAAATATTCCATCCAATTGTTGTAAAAATGTGTGAATAGACCACTTAGGTAACTCATAATACTAGTTTAATACAATTTATTCTAGCATCTTGGGAAATATAATAGTTAGTAGAACATTCTAAAAGATGATTTCATGAATAAATGTTTTATACGCATTGTTGTAGTAATTTGGAACCCCTTCTCTTATAGTTTATATATTGAACCACAATTGAAATCTTTTATATCAACCTAAAAAAAAAGAAACGCTATTAACATGTTTGGTCAATACTAAAAATTTGTCTCTTTTATGTATAGAACATATAGTGGTCACATACTACTAGTTACTCTGGGAAATTCCTCATTTGAGATATGAGAGAGAGAGAGAGTGCATGAGGAATTATAACATGAAGGAATAGTAATTGTTGCTTATAGGGATGGAAAGATCTAAATAATGAATGATTTATATCCTAGGTTTCCTGGGGATCACTTTGGATCAATATCTAGGTATAGATAGTAAAATTGGTGTAAGAGCATATGGGTGAGCTTGGAAGGATGTTTCAAAATTTTGGTGACCTTTAGGTTTTACAATTGAGTGAAAATTTTATCTTTTGTGTGTTGGGATAAGTAAATATGGAGAATTTTGGTGGTAATATTATTATAAAGAATATGAGAAAAAATAATTTTCTTTAGGCACACATTTCTCATCCCTCATTCCTTGCAAGAAGGGGACAAAAAGGTGACCACATGCTACACATGTCATAGGTGTTAGATTTAAAACCTTTAAGGGATATAGAGAAATTAAGACTAGATTTGTAGGATTTCCTATCTATTGCATAAGGTTTTAGGAATAGATTATTAGAAATTAGGATTTTATTAGGAATATTTTCCAAAACAATAGCTAGGTTGTTCACATTACAGCTTAGAGAGCTAAGAGGAATGCCCGACATATTCCTTATAGTATCTATAGAGGGTACATATTTACACTAGTTCAAAATAATCATACATGTTATGATGTGGGATATGAAATCAAATAGTTTAGAGCAAGTGATAACAAGTTCCAAGTAGAGGTGCACCACAAAAAAAGGGATTTTGGAAAAATAGGAGGTTCAAACTCTATCATCATAACTATTGGGTGAACTTAAAAGATGTTTTTGATTAGTGGAAAAATAAGTTTTGAATGGACCCAAAACCATTTCCTACGGGTTTTGAATGGACCCAAAACCATCAGGTTTTAAGGGGACCAAAATCTACACAAAGAAGAACAAGCTACCCGAAAGATAGAATAAAAAAAATGCATCAGTGCAACAAGGGAACAACAAGCCAACATCTAGCCAAAAGCCAGTAGCCTACCCAAAAAAGAACCACGATTTACATTAATCTTGAACTCATTGGTTTTGAAGGGACCAACAACCCACTACAACCCACTAAAAAAAGCTCCAACAACAAAAGTTTTAGAGCCCAACAAAACACCCTTTCCACCTCTATAGGAACAGTCACCACAAGTGTACAAGGCATCACTAGTGATCATAAAAAACCATTTGCTCTCTCCACCTCTATATGAGAGAAACCCAAGCTCAACCATACCATCGTGAAGTCCTATAGTACTCCTTGTCCTTGTGAATGAACACCACAAATATCATCTTACTTTTCAAGATCTCAACCTCTATAGAAGATAAAGAAAAGAAGATAGCATGTAGGCCAGTAACAACTCCCTTGCAACCACAAAATAGGACCTCAACAACCCCCCAACAATACTTCTAGGAAAAACTAGATGCATCATGCTCCACCTCTATAGGAGTAAGGTCACAACTAGTCACATCCATCTCCCCCTCAATAGAAGATAGGACCACCTCCATAGGAAAGGCTAGAGTAACCCAAAGATGCACTAAATGAAGCACAAAAAGCAGCACCATGGAACCACAAAGGCAAAGGACGACAAATCCCTAATGACAATGAAAAAAAGAGGTCAAAAGAAGTAAACATAGGATATCAAACACCAAAGATTGGAAAATCACAAACCAATGAGATTCCAAAGGCATTCCAAACCAAAGATCCTCTCCCAGAAAATCAAAAAACATTTTAGGGTACAAGGAGAGAAGAAAAACAGTGAGTCCATCATTTTTTTGCCAATGAGACAAAGAAGAAGCTGAGATAGTCAAAACCCTTAGATAAACAAATGAAGAGCTCACCTAGTCATGGTAGAAACAACTTTTACACATCCCATAACCACTCCACCAAATGGGCCAACATCCCAAAATAGTCTCCAAACTAGGAAAAAAGGAAAAGAAATCCACCTTCCATTTGGAAACCACAACCATACTGGCATAACCCCCAAAGGAGAACAACCAATCAGAGAAAGCACAGAAGCTAAGAACACCCCAAAGAAAATGAGAAGAAGAAAGGGCCAAAAAAATAAAGTCTCCAAGCTATCCTACTACACTGAGTAGAAATAGAAATAAGCCCCTTCTTCAACCTAGAAACTCCAAGGAATCCCAAGAAAACCCACACTCCCACCCAAAAGGAAGCCAAAACCATGCCGACAAGTGACCAAATAGTGAATGCAAAAAAGAAACAAACACCCTAGAAGAAGTGAGAAGAAGAAAGGGCCAAGAAATAAAGCCCCCGAGCCATCCTACTACACCGAACAGAACCAAAAATAGCCCCTTCGTAAACCCAAAAACTTCAAGGAATCCCAAGCAACCCCACTTACCCTACAAGGAGAAACATAGTGGAAGGGGAAACCACCCAACACCAAAACACCCAAAGGGAAACAAACTTTCCCTCTAACAACCATCAAAAGCCACAACAACACCAATATTAGCAACAATATTAGAAGGAGGCCAACAAGATCCTCCCCCACCAACGAGTATTGTAACAAGTTAACCAAAATCAACCTGAACAACATCAACAAAACACCAAAGAAAAAACACCCTCCTACACACAACCCAAACAGGGCAAGGAGCAACATCATCATGTCCAATAGTGGCAAAGGCCATGAAAGGGGAGGCACCAAACCCCTATTTCTAGCAGACAACCCATGGATCCAGGGAGGCCCAAAAAACCAGCAAAGCTTGTAGAGAAAAGCAGATCCGAGTCAACACAGAGCTTGAAATAGAGGCTCACCATGGAAGCGGAAAGCATTCCAAATAAGGGAATGGAAATGCAAAGCTTAGAGCAGGCGAGAGGAGACACGACTCCTACATACACGGGTAGTAGGGAAGCAGAAATCCCACGTACACCATCATTCACCTGATCATTGTCTTTGTCATCCTCCTTGCTCACACATGAATTAAAACTTGCAGAGCCGTTGTAGCTCTGCCATGAACTTAAAAGATACATGTTTCTCAAAAGTAACTTTCTAGGAAAAATGAGTTGTTCCAAATGAGGTGGAATTGTTAGAAAGGCATACCTCACATATTTGGTCAACTTGATCATTTACTAACTCTTATCTAGAAAAATCTAAGCAAGGTATAGTGTTACCTAATTTGGATCATTTCTCTTTAGCCTAAATGGTAGTGAAGGAGACATATTATAGGTAAAAATTTGGGATATATTTCTCCTTTTCAATAGGTGGAGTTAAGATTATGATTTTGACTTTTTTCTTCTTCTCTTAACTTTTATTCTAAAACCATTTCTAGATGAATAGATAGTATGAGGTTTTAATGATACATTTGCTACTTAGGGATGAACAAAAAAATAAAATAAAATACATCTAATTGAAACCCTAATTTTAAAAAAAAAAAATTACACCAAAAATCTAATACCTATTAACCCCAAACCCTAAACCCTAAATATTAAAAAATACAATAAATTTTTAAAGAACCTACTTGAAGCACTCATAATTACAATGTTGGGGGAGGAGATATAACTAAGTATTGGTTAGGGTCACAATAGTGGGCACCCATTGCGAGGATTCATCCAAAACTCACTCTTGTTGTGTATGCAAGTGAAAATGACCTCACATAGCTTTAAAAAATAGCTTAATGAGTACTCGTTATAAAATGGATATGCTGGTGGGTAATTGTTTTGGCATAGGACCCTAAAGAATAATGGGTACCCATTCATAGTGGGTACATTATTAGAGAGTAGCAAGGGCCTAGCAAGTTATTGCAACTAGAAGACAAGTCAATGATTTTGAGTCTTCAGAGAACACAACTGTATACAACATGGAACTCTGTGAACTTCTAGGAAGGAGGAGTGTTTTGACATTTTTTGCAAGTGAATTCAAATAAATATTGGATCAATTGATTAGATCATACATAAAAAGGAAAGGTCATAACCAAAATTACAAATGCTTAGAGGTAAAACATAAATTTCTCTAAGAGATTCAATAGATTTGGAACAAAACTTCCTTTTGTATGATGCAATGGAAATTCAAGTTAAACCCTATCACAATTATTTTTGGTTACTCCAATTTGAGTTTATTTACCCTACCTTACATCTCATTTGAGGGATCTTCCGATATTTTTAATTTTAGAAACTTCTTTTGGAAAAAGCATTTCTATCCTAGATTTTAAGTAACTCTATTCTCAATCTACTTTTGTTCATTTTTTGGTGGAGCTCTAGATCTCTCTAGATTCTCACCTATTGAGAGTGAGTTCAAGGTAGGGAGAAATATTTGAAAATAACAACTTGATTATGAAGGTATTCCTTTTATATGTAGATCAAGTTTCAAGGTTGGACATTTCAAGGAACACAATTTGTAAGCAACTTGATTATGAAGGTATTTGTTTTAGATGTAGATCAAATGTCAATATTGGTATTTGGTGATTCATTAGTTCAAAGTTTCAATTTCTTCTAAAAAGGACATGTGCTCCAAAGTAGGCTTTTTAGTAGAAAGGGAAAATAAAAGTGTTCAATTGACTACTCATTTTTATTCAAGTTTCAACTTTAGTCTTATGTAACTCCTTCTCATTCTTGGATCTCCACTCTTATATGGAGTTATAAAACTTTCCCTCCTACTTAAATTAGTGTAGATTGTCCTCCCTTTATGATTAGACATAAAGATTCACCCTACTTCTTTGATTGGTACAAATTGTTCTCCCTTTGTTGCTAGGCCTAAGGATTTTTGCTAATGCTAGCCCCAATGAAGGTTTTTTGGAAATATATTCTTGTAAAGATTTTGTAAATTAGTGGTAATCACTTTTTGAAGGATTTCACTCATTTTAAGTTCTAATAATTAGACCAAGGTTAAATAGAAGAAAGCTTTCTCAAGGTCAAGCATTGAGCAATGCAAACTATCACTTTATTCTCATGCAAAGAAAAATAAGTCCCCTTGTACTAGGATCCATTGTACCGCTACAATAAAAAGGATTTTTTCTTTGTTGATAGACTAGTTGTCTTTGTTTAACGTATCAAGTCCTTGAAATGTATTTTTTTAATATTTTTAATTAATATATATAAAAAAATCCACTTCCCTTATTTAACTATTAAAAAATAATAATAATTAGTGACATTTTAGACTTTAATCTATGAAGACTTAACATAAGTATCTATTGAATTGAAACAAATATCTTAAATACATCCATCTAAAAAAATATTAAAAAAATAAATTTAAGACTATTTTTATATATATATATATGTCAACTCAATAATTTTTTAAAACATAATCACCAACATTTTTAACATAATTAATTTAAAAATAGAACTAAAATGCAGATAATGATAAGATTTTATTCTTTTCCTCTACTCTGATGAGCTTCATGGAATGATGTGGAACTAATCAGGAATCCATGAAAGAAAGAAATCTGAAAACCAAATATTTCTAATCCAAACTACAAAGTTCCTCCCAGTTTAGGGACTTATATGCATTATCTTCCCTCATTATTATGTCATCCATTTGAACACCAAGCTCTTTTGGTGTACTGCATATCAAATCCAATGTCGTTCCTGCTACTTCTACTTTAGGAGAAGAATCAGTACTAATAAAAGAGTGATGAGAGGCCTTCTGCAAGGCAGACAGCTCCTGCAAATCACTTATGACACCTGCGGAACCTCTGACAGGATCATGGTTTCGAACACCTGCGGAACAAAATACCATGTTAGATATGCATGTTGCAAATGTTGTTTTTTCTACTTTAATTTATAGTGAAGAGTCATTCTTTAAGAAATAAAAGCAATGGCAACTTTTCAACCTTAATTATCTTTGAAATCTCGCTTGCTTTGAATACTTTCACTGTTGTTAAAAACCTATCAGGGTTGCTTGATGGGAAATAAGGAGCAAACAGACAATTCTCCACGCATTTTATTTTTCTGATCTTGCAAGCTCCACATGAAGATCCAGTTTGTAGCTCTCTTATTGTGCCATCCATCTGCATTAGCTAAACAACATAAATTTCATGTGGGTTTCATGGTGGATATAGCCTACAACCAGATGAAAATATAAAGACATACCCAACAAACAAATTCAAGGAAAATTTGTATATGGGAAAGATTACCTTCTGAAACTAGCAAATGAAACTAGCCTTGGAGAAGATGTATGCAGTTTAGACAAGTGAGTATGCATTTATGGTATAGAGATTTTGTCAAACGTTTCGTATCAAAATAGAGGAAACCCACAACCACAAAACAGTTGCTAGCAATTTTTGTCTTTTTCCTTCCCAGGAGTAACAACGCAAATTCCCGGGGTATGATTTATCATATTTAATTAACAGTTTTATCTCACATCACATATCCTTATAAACTGTCATATTACCATTAATAAGATTTATGAGCAATAATTACATAACATTACAGAAAAAAGGAAACCCATTTGTAATAATTGGGTCACTGCACGATGCTATGATGGGGAATGGTGAAAACCATAGTGGATTTCTTCTTATACCCATTTCAGATAGATCAGATTTAGAGCATCCTGACCAATATTTGGGAGGTTATGGTTGTAGTGCTTGGTGGTAAACCAAGTGGAACAGCATTTGGTAACCCAAAGAGAGCACGGAGATGACCAAACATATCATGAAAATGCTGATATAGATGGAAGGGAGCATACAGCAAATACCAGCAGTGTAGATACTTTATTGCATCAATCAAATCAAGTAATAATAATAACACCTATATTACATATTTATTCCACGTATTATACTATCCACATAACTAATCAAAATTCACATTATATATATTTTATAGCTCCCTCCTAAAATATTCAAAAATACACTTAAATCAAAGTTAAAAAAGACAAAAACCAAATTCAAAGGTGAGGCATTTGAACATAGTTCTGGATAGCTAAGCATCTGTATATTTCATAGTGTTTAAACATGATCTATTTGATTTAATAAATTCATCTTGCGGCCAGTTGTTACACCAATCTAATGTGATGGGTTGGGTGGCTCAGGTATCTCAATGCCAAATTTGACTACACCTCCTATCATGTCTAAAACAGGTTCTGTGGACATAAAATTAGAGTCACTTGCTAGCAATTCCATTTCCTATTTGATTTTCTTAAGTTTATGCAAGTCTATTCTCCAATCTAATTCTAAATTTCTTTGATTTCAAATTCTCTTATCCTCCATTGTTTTTTCCCTATTGCAGATCCAAAGAGGAGCTGAAACTTGAAAAGCTTCAAGAAGGGCGAATTTTCACCTTCATCTACCCCTTTTATTTTTTCTCTCTTCTTTCTATATTTTAACAGAGATTATTCCAATTCCTATTTGATTTTCTTATTAAGTTTAATAAATTAAAACCTTAGCCTATATTTTTTAATTTCTTTCTAGATCTGGATTTTTTTTTTTGTAGATTTGATGCCACCAACCCTCCATCCATTTTACTTTGCTATGCATTTGGATTATCAAATAAATAAAGGAAGAATGATTTCTTAGTCTTGTGTTTGTAGGAAAAAAGGAGTTTTCTTTCCAAAATCCTTCATGTCAGGACCAAATTACTTTAAAAAGAATGGGTTAATATACATTTCCTTCTACTTTTCAAAGACTATACTTATATAATGAATTCATGTGCATCTTTAACATGGAGATGATGATGGTTTGCAACTTCACTAGGAATTCATGGTTTGATTAGATTTTTGGTTTGATAAATTAAAACCCTGGCCTATATATATTTTTTATTTCTTTAAAAATCTGAAGATTTTTTTTGTTATGATTCTATTTTCTTATAGATTTGCCACTACAAACCCTTCATTGATTTTACTCTTCTTTGCATTCAGGCTACTAAAGAAATGAAGGAAGTAGGATTTTGTTGTTTCACATTTTTAGGTTTGGAAGAGAAGGTCACACCTCTCTCGACCCTAATACATGAATAGATCTTAACCAAAAATGGAAGATCCATATCCAACAACCTCCATACCTAAAGTGAACAAATCACATAATATGAACACATAACAAAAAAATTCAACACATAATTAAAAAAGTGTTCAGAAAAAATCAGAAGCTATATATTATCATTATAACAAAAAAATAGCATTACAATACTCCAAAATACACTCAAGTGCTTACCTCTATGCTTCAATTAAGTTTGATGAAGCCTTGATCCAAAATTCTTCAACCTTTCCTGTTCTCTAAGATCCCAAGCCCTTCCTCCAATTCTCCTCCTTTAGAAACTATTGATTCTGAAAATTAAAATCCTCCAAAAAATGAAAAGGCCTACCCTTACTATAACTTCAAGAAAATATAGATAAAAAACAATTGTCTAAATTCATTGAGCGTAGGGAATAGGTGTTGAATTTGTTTCTCCAATTAGATTTTATTTTCCAAATTCGTCACAAATCTTCCTGGTCACTTTTCAAGGCCCTAGAGCACTTTAAAATACATAATATACATTCCCACATGAAACCAACTCATAGGTTATCATAATAGAAGTTTAATTTTACCAAATAATGAAGAAATTCCCAATAAAAGGCCCCTAAATTGTCCACTTTTCAAGTCCCTAGAAAACTTTAAAACACATAATATACATTCCCACATGAAACCAACTCATAGGTTATCACAATAGAGGTTTAATTTTACCAAATAATGAAGAAATTCCCAATAAAAGGCCCCTAAATTGTCCACTTTTCAAGTCCCTAGAAAAATTTAAAACACATAATATACATTCCCACATGAAACCAACTCATAGGTTATAAAAATAGAGGTTTAATTTTACCATTCCCAATAAAAGGCCCCTAAATTGTCCACTTAATTTCATCTAAAATTTATCACTAAAGATAACCTAACCAAATATAGAGGTTTAATTTTACCAAATAATGACGAAATTCCCAATAAAAGGCCCCTAAATTGTCCACTTAATTTCAAATCTAAAATTTATCACTAAAGATAACCTAACCAAATATCACTTTTTTAAAAAGGAAAAAATAATATTACACGATAATCAACACAAATTTACATATGTATATTTACACAAGAAGACCTTAACCCTCTCATAATTTGGCCAAGGTATACTAGAAAATCACCACAATGATTTCTTGATAACCTCCACCAATTTACATTGTTCATGGAATTCTAATCTACACACTTGCACTCAAGCATCAATATATATAAGGAAAATAGTTGAAGAAAAATTTACTATGAATATGGAAGCAAGAAACAATGATAGCGGCACAATTTTTTGTTGCTCCTATTAACCACCCATAGTTGTATATACAACTGTTAATCTTTAGTATTTTTCAAACTTATGTTTTCATGCTTAGGAAATTATGCAACCATAGTAGTAGATATATGTATTATGCTAATCTTTAGTGGCTATTAGTTCATCAAAAATATTTTTAGCTAATGCACCAGATACAATTATTTTGGATATTTTGTAGTTCTTGTATAAATGAATAATTTAATCAATATAATTATAGGCCTTGTGCCTTTTACTAAAAAAAAAATACTATTGATTAATATACACACCATAGACATAATATACCAATAGTGGCATAGTATGATGGTTAAGTTGTTGTGGTGTTATATTTTCATCAAGTTTCAAACCCCATTGGGGTGTAATTGTTGAATATTTAAATTAGGAATGAGGTCCAACATTTATGACATCATTGATTCATAGCTCTGGATCAAAAGCATTTACGCCTTTTAAAAAAAATAGACATAATATAATTAGCCACATTATCAAGATACTTGAAGACAAATTACAAAGTATAAATCAACTATCTAGAACACCTTATCACATAATCATATGAATTAAATATGATGTAACCATATCTATGAGGCTTCATCATTAAACAAATAAATTTGTACTAAAATCCATCTATATCTAGTGTGAATAGTAAAATCTAAATATGGAAGATGTGAGTAGTCCAAAAAAATACATTTACCAAGTCATCTTCAATCCAAATCTAAACTACTACTATAACATAGTATCATCAATCATAGTCTATAGTCATAAGAAATTAAAATTATGACAGTCACAAGAAAATAAGTTCAAAAAAATATAGTGTAAACTTGAGGTGGAAAGGTGGAACTCACTAGTGAAGGTAAGTTTTAGGAGACTCATGCTCCAATATTTTTTCTAAAATACCTCAATAAAACATCATTATTTAAAATAATAGGATTATAAATAATGATAAGATGATCTTCATGTAGTCTAAAATACATGATTACTGTGTTGGAATATATTTGTGTCCTTGTTTATCTTTGTCAAAGAAGGCCTACATTATTGGGTACTTCATGTTTTTCCTTTTATAGAAATTGAAATATTATGTGCCCTATTAAAATAAAGAGGAGTGTTACAACATAATTTAATTAGTGGCCATACCCTTATAGCATAAATATATCTTTTTAATATAAGGTTATAAAACCTTATGTTTATTATATGCTTTAAGAAGCATATACCATTTAATGATTAATAATATGATAACATATTATATTATTAATATGTTATTAATAATATCTACATGGAAGCTAACAGCGTGGCATATTACTTTGTGAATGAAGGGGTTAGGAAGCAAGGATTGAACACGTGGCAGAATTGTAGGGACTTGAGAACCGAAGTCAGGGCATTACTAGACTATGATGTTATGCATGGGAAAGAAGCAAATACAATTAATGATTAAAGAGAAAGGGGCCAGGTACATCGAAATCAGGAGATTTAATGGGGCCAAATCATGTTACGTAGAAGGGAAGGAATAGCAACATGCTTTGTGGGTGCATTGGAATTGCTCCATAATTCTGGAATAGGTCCTCAGCGTTGGTAGAGTCTGCTATAAGGAGAAAACGAAAATGGGGGGGACAGGAAAAGAGTTGAGCCTAAAAGCTATGAGGTGCACACTAGGAATGGCAAGGTTTGGGAGCAGATTGAAAAAGGTGGGTTGGTCCCATATTTGGAAAACTTAATGGGACCGATTATATGGTTACAAATCACTTTGAGAAGAATTAGAACAATGGAAAAATCATTCTCTTTGGAAGAAAGGTGAAGTTGGACGAGAAAATTATGGGGGAGATTAATGGAATGTCTATCGAGGACATGAAGTTTTATCGCGATAGAAGGTTCTCTGATGAGGTGGTCATTAGATTTCCTAACAAGGACAAGGAGAAATTAAAACTAGTTAAAATCCCTAACAGCTACTTCAAAATTGATACTATCAAGGCACTATAGAGAAAGGTACTTTGTGTTATCATGTCGATGGGAGATTTACTAGAGTGTATGGGCATCATTTTGCCATTCTTAACCATTTGCGCCATAAGTTATGGATTTCTTTGCCTCACTACTTGTTATGTTCATTGAGTAATAGCCTTGAGGACCACAGGAAAAACCCCAAGAAATACCCAATTCTTCATCTTGGTCTTATTAGGTTAATTTATGAACACTATCAAAGCATGTCGGCTTTATCTAAACCTTGGCCTCTTCGGAGTCAGAGGACTATAATACCAATAGCGGGGGTTTGGAGACTCAGCCAAACAAGGAGAGAATTGTTGAAACCCACTTGTCCTCTGAGATGTCTGCTAAGAAAACCCAGTCAATATAACCCCAGTTTGCTAAAGCTAACCCTGAGTCCTTACTCGACTACTCTACCCCCTTAAAGAATTCTAATCTTAAGGGCTCCCCTGCCAACAAGCTAGTTTCCTATTCTGTAGATTTCATAGAAGACAAAGCTGAGAACCCTAAAGCCAATAGAAATTTTGTGCCCTCCCCTACTGCCTCTTTCAGATTAAAAGGTACCAAATTTTCCTAGCTCGCCCAACCTAGAAGATGTTAATCTCATATTAGATCTGGTTCAGTTTGGTGACATTCTGGCCTCTACTAGAAATGACATCTGTGATATTTTCAAGGTCTTAAAGTGGTCCTATCAAGAAATTAATGAGCTCGATAAAAGAAACAAGGATTTGTAAAGTAAGTCGAAGGAGTTGGAGCTAAAGCTAGCTTCCCTTAGCAACGAAGAAAGAAATATAAATAAGAACAGCATTGGAAAGAAAGGAGGTGATATTGAGGAGAAATACAAGTATATGGAAGAGGAAATGGTTAAAAACAAAAAATAATTTGAAAATAGTCATGGAACAAAATCATAAAATGGCTAGGCACAATGCCATTATTATTAATAGTATGTCTGAAAAGCTGGAAAAAACACAACAGGGTTCACTGGTCATTGACTTGGAAGAGAACAAGGAAAGAAAGAATGAGGACCAAGGTATTTCTAAAAGGAACCGGGACAATCTTAAAAGGAAAGCACCTCCCACAACACAGATGGTTCATATCTTAAAGAGGGTAGTTCAGGACATGAACGAGTTAGAAGCTAAGACTGTTGATCTTTTAAAAACTCAAATTTAGCTTTTGTTTGCTTTCTGTCTAGTTTTTTGGTTATGTGGCCTTCATTGGCCTTTTTTTTGGATGTGGGTGTTTACTGGTGTTATTTTTATAGCCTTTATGACTATGATGTCTTTTTTTCCTCTTTCTTTATTCTGTAAACTTTGTGGTTTCGGGTCCCTGTAAAACCTATTTTTTCCTCTTTCAAATACATATTATATTAATAATTATTTACAAATGGAAGTTTTAAATAGGTGTTGAAAGTATATTTTAAAGTATTTGGTCATTTGTCATCCTATATTTAAAGATCTTCTCTCACATTGAGAAGAGATAGAATTTTGGGAGATTTGGTAAGATAGTGAAATTTATCACTCTATATAGAAGATTTATAATTGGCTATGTGGAAGTGAGGAGAAATGATATCCTCATATTCTATCTATAATTTTCAAGATATTTTTATAATGTTTTATTAATATATAATGATTATTTATGAGGTATTTTACCTAAAAAAATTCCTCATGTATAAATTGTATAATTTGTTAAGTCTATACTTTTTGTAATTTTATTTTAGCTATTTTTATTTATATGTAATGATTAGTTGCCTCAAATTATAATATTAACATTTTATTCTTGGTATTACCCTATAAATGGGTTCATTGTCATCATTTCTATGTCACACAAAAGTTCATGTTCATCTCTTACTCAAAATCATAATGGAGGGAAATTGTATTAAACTTTATGCTCAACCCATTCACCACAAATATCATAATATACACTTTTCAACCTCCTATGTGGCTTTGAAATCTCAACTCTTTATGGTTTTTTTAACATATATTTCCTTCTATTAGAAGTCACTTATTGTGTAGATGATCTTCATTAGAATAATAGGTACACTGTACCTTTTTTCTATACAGGAGTGATGGTTCCCTATGTTTCTCTCCTTTCGCTAATATTTCTTGTTTAATATTTAATTTCTCTAGTTCCAATTTCAATTTTTATACTTCCTCACTCCCACCTTCCTTTTTTCTCTCCTCCAACATATTTCTTCAATTCAAGAAGTTAAATCTACCACTTTTTTATAGGAGTTAAAAATTATTCCATCTAAGGATGCTCTAACCTCAGGTAACAATCCAAAAAAAAACTATTCATTTCTTTTCTTCTTTATAAGTGGTTCATCTCATTTCTCTCACCACTCCCTTATACATTTGGCTAAATTTTCTTATATTCTCCCCTTTCCTCTATATCATCTCCCTCATATTACACTTTTTGAGTAAACGTCTAGAGATTGGAAGATGTTTTGGAATTCACCTTTCAAATTAGTCCACTCTTTTTCATGTAAGGGAAATTCCTTCATATGAGATGTGATTACTACATCTCTTAACATCCCACCAAAATCATAGATATTTGTCTAATTAGATTTATTAATCCATTTCTCCTCTAAGTATAATAGTATAAATATATGTTTAATTACTTGTTTAATATATTTCCAAAGATAGGTTTTTTGCTCTCATTATTTTCCATTTTTGGAGTAGTAGTTGTTGGAAGTTTGTGTTGTCATTGATGTCAACAAACCTTTTTTGTTGTATTGATATGGAGATACTTTGATTCATTGCATTATGTTGTCATTAGTAGTACCATTGATGTCAATCTCTATTGTTGCTTTGATGAGCATGTGTTGGTGATATTCAACCTATTGTGTGGTTGATATATTGAGAAGGTGTTCCTAATATTGAGTTTGTTCTTATGGTTCTTGGTTTTCAAGTGCTTTTGAGAGAATTTAAATAAAAGAGGAAACAATGTGGTGAAGAGTGTTTAGTGTGAAAAAGTGTTGTTCAATGTTTTTCTCCATATATCTTCATTCATGAAGATCTTCCTATGTGGTTTAGGTATGTTTCTTAGAGGTGTTCATAGGTGTTATATCAAAATTTTCTTGTTCTGGATCATTGTGCAGAGAAAGTTATGTTCACAGTGTGTGAATTATGAAAGCAGTATTGTCTGGGAGAAATGTTTTTTCTCCACATTTTTGGAAACAGTGAGGTTTTTGGTCTTGTGGACCTAAGGGTGCACTCATATTGCTAATATTTATCTTCAATCTAATTTGTTTGAATTTTTGAGCTCCACAAGTTTAGATTCAAGTGTTGTAGTATGTGGAAGGTTAATTAAGTGTATAGGATGAGTGTATTCTTTAGGTGAATGTTATTGCAAAAAAGGATTTGTTGGATTTCAAGGTGTTCATGGAATGCTATAGATTTTGTTCAAGTGTTCTGTATGGGATGTTAGTCATCTTTGGATAAGGAAGTGCCTAATTAATTACATTTAATTTGGTTTTAACATAGGTGTGGCTAAAATTGGGTGTTTACATTGATTGTGGATGTGATTCAATGTTTGTGGAAGCATGTTGTAGAATGTTTATTTGGATTTAGATCTAAGTTAAGGTGTGATGTGGTTTTCCTTCATACCTTTCCACTGCGGGAATGTTTTGGTGCTGACCTAAATTGGATTTTCACATTTTAGGTGCATAACCAAACTTGTAGATTATTTTTAAGGTTCAAGATGGTATATATGGTTGATGAATTTATGAAGGGAGAGAGTGCGAAGTGTTTAATGTGAAGTATTTAAATTTTAAGTGAGAAAATATAAAATTCAGTTTGAGATTTAATGCCTATGACTACTAGAAGTAGTGAGCAAAACTCATGTCTATATTCTTCAAAGGGAGTGTGAATGTTTTGGTGAAGCAATGGTGGAACCTTTTTGTTGCTCTAAGATGGATTTCTCATTGTAACAATATTTTTCTTCATTATTCTTCTTTATCAAATTGTAATAGTGGATGCTCAAATCATATGACAAGTGATAAGAGAAAGTTTTTTAAGCTTGAGAAGTTTGATGGTGGTTTAGTTAATTTTGGTGATGATACATCTACTAAGATATGTGGAAAAGGTTCAATTATTTTTTATGACAAGCATAATATAGATGATGTTCTTTATGTGAAGTGTCTACAAAAAGACCTTTTGAGTGTAGGATAAATATGTAGTAAAGGATATAATCTTGTGTTTTGGGACAATTCCTATGAGATGATAAAAAATTCCAGAACTATGTTTGTCGTAGGAAGGACATATGAAAATGTTTATCAAATTAAGGGTGAAAATGGTCAATTCCTTATGACTCAAATTAGTCAAAGTTGTCTATGGAATACAAGAATGTGTCATGTCAATTAAAATCTAGCCTATTAAGGATCACTTCATTTCAAGTTGTGAGAGATCTACCAAAGATTACAAAGCTTATCAATGTTGTATGCAAGGAATATCAAATTGAAAAAAAAACTAGAAAGAGTTTCAAATTCAAAGAATAAGCTACTACTCGTCCTCTAGAGTTGGTGCATATAGATCTTTGTAGACCTACCAGAATTAGAAGTTTTCAAGGTGATAAGTATTTCATGCTATTAATTGATGATTACTCTAGAATGACTTGGGTTACTTTTCTCAAAGAAAATTCGTAAGCTTTAGATAAGCTTAAGAAATTCAAAGCTATGGTAGAGAATGAAATGAATATTAAAATATTTTTTTTAAGATCTAATAGAGGTGAAGATTTCACCTCTAATGAGTTTAACAATTTATATGAAGATCATGGAATAAAAAGGAATTTGTTGGCTCCTAAGATTCCTTGAAAAAACTAAAGTTATGGAAAGAGAGAATAGAATTGTTCAGGAAGCAACAAGGATAATGATGAAGGAAAAAATCTACTGGATTTCCACTAGAAAGAACCAATTCGTACTGTAGTGTATATAATTAACAGAGCACAAGAAAGGAAAAATAGTTCAAAGACTTCTTATGATTTGTGGTATGGAAGAACCCCTATTATGAAATATTTTAGAGTACTCAGAAGAAAATGTTATATCAAAAGAGATGAAGAAAAATTAGGAAAGTTTGATGCAAGATTTGATGAAGGAATTTTCCTTGGAAATTCTCCAAGAAGCAAGGCTTACCGGTGCTACAATAAGAGGCTGAAAAATATTGTTGAAAGTGCAAGTGTCAAAGTGGATGAAGACTTACAAAAAAGTTGAATGATGATATATGGATATGAATCAAATTATTCCTCTTGTAGAGAAGAAGATAAAGATGATAGTAAGGAAGTGTAGGTTGAAGAGGAAGAAGCTTCAAAAAAGATCCCTAAGTATGTTTAGAAGAATCCTTTAGAAGATCAAATCATTGGTGACAAGAGCAGTGGTGTGTTGAAAAGAAGACAGGTTTCTTTGATAGAAGAATAATTAAACCTATGTTTACCTTCCAAAGATGAACCTAAACTAGTGATTGAGGCATGCAAAGATGAATTTTGGATCAAGGCTATGGAAGAAGAATTAATGTAAATTGACAAGAATTAGACTTGGGAACCTGTCCAAAGACCAAAAAAAAGGAATGCAATTGGAACTAAGTGGGTGTTCTAGAACAAACTAAATGAGAATGGAGAAGTGGTTATAAATAAGGAACTTGAGGCTTGTGTATAAAGGATACACACAAGTAGAAGAAATAGATTTTGAGGAGGCATTTGATCTGATGGCAAGAATGGAAGCTATTAGGACTGTTTTGGATTTTGTAGCATATAAGGATTCAAAGTTTATCATATGGATGTGAATTCTGCTTTCCTGAATGGTGAGTTTGAAGAAGAGA
>VDFB02026598.1:0-22656 GCA_007258455.2 Sequoia sempervirens | reverse complement strand
TTATCCTTGAGTGCTCTTGGTGGATGTGGTAAGCTTCCCACTCCTCTCCTCTATTACTTGGTTGAGTAAGCACATCTACTATTTTGTAGTGTTTTAGTGTTCTCTACTTTACTTCTTTCCTTTATCATACTCACTTTCTTGGTTGTCTATGGAGGTGGAAACACCTAAATGGGGGTTTGACTGAGAGAGACCCCTATACAACCACCCAAAAAATTTCCTCTCCTTTGTGTGTAGGTGGATGTTCTTTTGGGAGCTAGTTGGAAAATGAATTTCTTTGTGAGATCATTCTTTCCACCCTAACTCTATGTTTTTACATTATCTTATTAGAGTATATTTTGTTTACTTTATAGTGTTGTTTTGGCCCTTTGTAAGTAGCTATTTGGGCCATTAGTCTATTTTCTAAAGTTCAACCTTGTCTCTTTAGTCCTTTGGTTGTACAAACACTAGCAACCTTGAGAGACGTCAGTGCACCACACTTCCATCCTTAGGAAAAGAGCTTCCTGAGGCAAAGTGTTGAACCTAAAAACTTGCATGCCTAGCCCCATTCTATATTTCAGGTCCATGGATTGATTGAAGGACTCTATAATTCTCATCATTTTTATCCTGCATTTCCTAACACCTCGTTAAGCTAAGGTAAGTTAGGGGATCCTTCCGCTCTTGTATCTTTGTGACTTGGGGCCTTGAATGTGGTTGGTCCCCCTCTCTTAGAGGTCCTAACCAAGTAGGACTAAATTTTCCTCTTTCATTTGGATCAACATTGATGTTACATTGATTTTTAGATGGGAATAAATCACCTTTATTGAATGTACGAGGGGTGACATTGAGATTGTAATATTGTTGTTTCATTTTTCCATAAACCTGAAGATGTTCAAGAGCGTTGATGCATTGTTCATTGGGGATTTCAAGCTGATGTAATATTTTCTCTTTATAGTTTCTATCATCGATAATTCCTTGAAGATTGATTCTTAACATAGGAATCTCTAACTCCAAGGGCATTATTTCCTCAATTCCGTACAAAATATATTAAAGTGTAGTCCATGTAGATGATTTAACACTTGTGTGATAGGCCCATAACACATAGTGTAATTATGTATGCCAATCCTTATGATGTTTTTCAATAGTTTTCTTTAGGATATGTTTGATAGCCTTATTAGTGGATTCAACTTGGCTGTTAGATTGTGGGTAATAAGGTGTTGAAAAGTGATGTTGTATGTTGAATGTCTCTAAGAATTTCTTCACATCATTATTCTTAAATGGTGTACCATTATTAGAAACTAACACGGAATGGAGGCCAAAGCAAGCAATAATGTCTCACTACTAAGTGGCTCATTACCAAGAAGAAAGAAGAAAAGAAGAAGAATATGACAATGAGATTCACTATCTCAAGGGAATAGGACAAATCCACCACTACAAATTTTCAATATTCATAACCTCTAGCTCACTACCTCCAGTAACTTCAAGAACACTAAAAATGTAGACACCTTCTTCTCACTACATTTGGAGTCATTCATATTAAGTTCACAATCAAATCACCAAACTTAATCAATTTTTCATCTTTCGTACACCTTCTACAAATATACACACATCTCCAACAATTTTCCTTACATTTATACCATCCACAACCTAAACAATCTCAATTAGGTTAGCCTTAATTAAATGCATGCAACTCAAACGTGCAACACCAAAATAGGTTAGAACCAAACTCATTTCTGTTGGAAATAATTGAAGGAAAACCACACCAAGGGTTAACTAGGACCCAAATCTACATCGACACACATCACCATGCTTCCATAAATAGTTAACAAATTTTGTAATTAGTGCTAGAACCTAGGTCAACCAAACTGGAACTAACACTACAAGAGACCACATACACACTTCTCTAGGTCATGCGTACCACATAGAAAAACTTCACAAAACCAACAAACCATACCATAATATTTTGACATCATCAAAATATTCTGCATTACTACCACAACCACTTGAAACAAAGAATACTTTCATTATGTGCATCCAGACACACTGGCATAAATATACACATTACTAATCAACCTTGTCCAACATAGGCTCAATACTTGAAACCTCAATGGAAGAAATCTAAAAATAATATAATGACATTCCAAAATCCATAAAACAAAAACCTTAATTAGGAGAAATATAGAGACTTCTAATTTCTCCCAAACAACCTTCTACATAGACAAACAAACCATCAAATACAACTGTGACTACAAAACGACCCAAAAATTGAAACTCTAGATATAGAATACCTGCACACCTCTGATCATTATATCCAAACTACACAAGCATATCTTCAACCATGAAGAAATGCATAGCACAATAATGAACACACCTCTATCACACTACACACTTTTATTCATATTTTCTCAAAAGAACTTGGAATCCAAGTGAACTTACTACAACTGAAACTCTCATCCATAAAAAAATTAATGAAAAACTAATTATAAACCTTCTTATCAAACCACAAAATATATATATTAGCACCAACATTTGATAACACCAAAAAAATCCATACTTTTGACGTCAATGACAACACTAACAAAATAATTATAATAGTCTCCCTTTTGTCATTGATGGAAACATCATCTCTCTGAAAACTCTTTAACAATAAAAGCAAGTAATAGTAACTTTGCAACATGCAACACTCCCCTTGACTATGGTACATTTCACTCTCTTCCTTTACCTCTATTTTTCCAACACCATTCTCCCTACAGTCATCACCTTATCTCCCCCTATCTAAGGATTTCTTCAACCATTACTCTCCCCTTTGACATCAATTCCTTCCTTGTTTTTTTCAAAATTTATTCTCTCCCCCTTTGACCTTAATTAAAAAGAAAAAAATATTTCCTTTTGACATCACTTGCATATAATTTTTCTTTTCTTCTTTCCAACTTTGATATATTCGTATAATACTTGCAACACCAACAAGCAACTGCTCTCACTCCATTGCTCTTCTCCATACAACTCTCACTACTGCACATACTACACTTCAAATTCTTCATTGCTCTTACTTTTTAGTTCTCTCCCCCTTAGGGGCATACAATATGCTCCACCTTACTGCAACAATCAACACTACTACCTGCCCCCCCTAAGAGATAACTTCTAGTATCAATCCAAGACAAAGAATGTATCTTGAAATGCTTCCCAAACATATGCACACACTTATGCATCTAGTTGAAAGAAGTAGGGGTAGTAACCCCTAACTTCTCCTGAAGATACTAAAAAGTATCTTTAGGAAGAGGCTTTGTAAAGATATCTAAAACTCGATCCTTTGTAGGAATATATTCTAGCTTCACTTCATTTTCTATAACTTTCTCTCTTAGAAAGTGATATTGAATAGAGATATGTTTTTTTCTTGAATGTCTTACTGAGTTCTTTGAGATATTGGTAGCACTTGTATTATCACACAAGATAGAAATAGGTTCATCATATGATACTGTAGATAGGAAAAATTGACATAGTGCATTTGATTAGGTCATATTCATCCATTCATCAAATAAATCAAGTTTATTACGTCCACCTCCTAAAGCTGGCAATTTAAATTAAATAAATCAACTTGATCCTAACAAAATCCTCCTTCATTAAATAAATCAAATATTTATTTAATCAAGTTTGAAATCACCTTTCATCCCCCTTTTGATTTAAATAAATCCCTAATTCTAAGTCAAATGGTTCAAAATCACCTAATCATCACCTAAGCTAATCTAATCCTGATTATCCTAATCTAACCACCCATCACATCCTCTAGCTTTTCCCACTTGCAGCAATAAATCAATTTATTCATTTATAAATTCATCATTTTCTTTCAACTTTGGATAAAAATGGAATATTCCCTCAAGTTTGAATATGAAGACAAGTTGACTTGTCCCTTCCAACATGGCAATAACTTCTCTCTTTCATGTCCCCCACTCAACATTTAATTCTCAATTCAAATTTGAATCTCCCTCTCTTGGGCACATTGGCCAAAACTTGCACATTCCTTGACCTATGACAAGTTGACAAGTGGATTCATCTCATTGGAAAAATCTTTATCCCACATTGCTCTCTCATAAGCATTCTTTCAACTTGAGAATATTTAAATAGAGGCATCATTCTTTAAAAAATCCTCAACTTGATCTAAAAAACTTATGCAAAGTCACTCTCTTCATTTGAGAACTGATTTTTTCCATTGCATCATCTTCATTGGCATTATCAAGGGTTGGGAAAGGGATATTTTCCACAATAGCACCAATCCAATATGGGATAAAGTTTTGATCATGTTCTTATATGCTTGCAATTAGTTATTTGGTTCTATTTAGTTTTGCATATTTTAGCATTGTTAAGTATTTCATAGGGATGTTGAATTTAATGTGTTTCAAATTACTAACATGATATTATTATGTTAAGATTTAAACATGTTGCAGATTTAGCATCCACAAAATGGCGCTAGAGGGAGGGCAAAGAGATATGGGTACTCTTGAAATTCTTAGTTTTCCAAAGTCTCAGATAAATCTATTTGTCTATAGTATGTAAATTTTGTTATTTGCTATTTCTGTGACTTACTTGTGCTTGGAATAAAAGCATGTTGTGGAGTTAGCTGATATGATCATTGAAAAGAATCGCTGATTAAATCACTACATTATGTAACTGATATCTTTACGGCTTTATATCATTTCCATGAAACTTTTCCTTGAGCCAATATTGTGATGACTAATACAACGACTGTTGATGTCTGTGTGCCGAAGCTTGTTGTAGAGTGGGTGCTGCTGATAAGAGAAGTAATAATAAAATATTTGCAGTAGTTGCATTTTGAATCCCCATTGCTTCTACAAATGAAAGGTACATTGCAAATGATAGTTACGGGCCCCAACATCTTTGCTAGTATAACTAATTGCTGCAAATAGTAACATTTTTAGACATAATCATGGTGTGCATTTATTATTGGTGCAAATACTAATGTCACTACATTTGGAAGCAATAAAATTTCTTAACGTTTTTGTCCAAGGAATCATGGAGTGGATTTAATCGCTCATATCACTTTTGTATGCCATTTTGGATTTCGTAGCATTTGTTTTTCCAGCATGGTGTTACTTTCCCAATTTCCACTGTCCATTCCAAATTAAAGTAAGTACCAGCTCTCTACTGGGAGGGGTGTTTCTGCGTGGAAGAGCATGTTTTCTTCACTCTACCTAGTGGTTGATTCAGACCAGTCACATCACTCTACCTAAACTGATGCATTAAGGAGGTCATTCCATCAAGTGTAAAGAGTTGATGCATCAAGTGCAAAGGCTCGATTTATTGCTAACTCTGTGGTATGAATAGCTTAGGCGCGCAATTCAAATTCTAGACTTTCTTGAAGGATGAAAAAGGATTGTATTTAATGGCATGTACAGAACAGTCAGGAGAGGAAAGTATTTGGTTGCATTCAAAGAGCTCTATTAAGCATAACTCTATAATCCTCTTTATGTCATTTCACACCTTTAGAGCAGGAAAGCTTTTACTTTCGCACATTTATTGCAGACTTTTTAGTAGTCTTTTATATGACTATAAATTGTATCAACTCAATAATTTATCGGCCCCAGACAATGTTTGATTTCATAATGGCTTCAATAACATTAGTTGTTCATCCGAATCTAATTTTGTTGTTGTTGTGTTCCTATAATTTATGATTTCGACTTGGATTAAGAGTTGGTATGCATCAACAAATACAGGGGAATGCGTTGTCATACACTGGCTGCGTGAGGGAAAGAGGAATGGAGTCTCCCAGCAATTTGCAACCCTCTAGTCGGATGCTTTGGTCAAGCATGGTGCAGTTGAAAAATATAATTCTCACCTTCTTAATGGATTAGACCCTCATTGAAAGTAGCTACTCGCTCGCCAGATTGGAGAAGTGAAAAGTCATAAGTATATAGGCAGCAAAAAGATCTCAAGCTGAATCTTCTATTCAAATTGTTTTTGAAAATTGCTTATCACTATGAATGCTTTTTATTACTACTTAGTGTCTGTGAACAATATGTAGAGCATTGTGATGTGCGAAGGAGTTGCTTTCTTTATGATATTCACATTGTAATTTATTCACATTATAAGGAGTAGGTTTATCTGTAGGATAATTGATGCTAACCAAACAATGTGCAGGTACTTGGTGACAGACAGGGAAAGACCAAGGAAACATTCATCGACCACCATGGTGAAAGCGACTAGAAAGTAAAGGCTAGAGGCTACTGGCATTAAAATTGAGGGGACGTGCATGTTGCGCAACTTGTTTTCCATTAAAGTGGGACATGGACAACTGAAGCAGTTTCGATGATGATATATGTGAATAAAGCGAAGGACTAGCTTATTAAAGCCCACGCTATCCCTTTAGGCATTCGATAAGGAGTCATTATGTTTGTTATGTTTTTCTTTAATGATGAGTCTTCTTTAAATTAAATCTCTGACGTTGGATATGCGCAGAATTAAGGAACAATATATTATATTATAAATAACATCTCTGGCATTGGTTGGGTTGCGCACAGAATTTCCCATACAAAGGTAGGCCGAGTTGCCTCCATAGGAGAACCCACAAGAAAGATTTAGATCTCTTCCTGTAGAAGACTGAACACACATAGAGAAGGGACATTGAAGGTCTCATTCCAAATTAGAGGTGGAATTTCCACACTTGTAAGAAGCAGACGACCAACAGGAATAATGGCAAGATAGGGGAGCATGTAATGAATTTAATCTAGAAGTGTGAGGAGCTATGCGAGTCCCATCATAGCTCTGGTTTGAAAAACCCTCAAATACGTTGATGGAATTCAATTCTTAGGCTGCATCCTCATTAATTTTATGAGTTCTACAAGGTTAAAGAATAAATGCGCAATAATGATGATATGACTTTTTTTTCAAATTGGGGTACAGCCTGCAACTTTATGACAGCCCACAAAAGTCACTTAGCTATAAATCTTTCAACTTAATCTTCAAATGTTGTGAGTTTGTTTTACTTTTTCACTTACTATAAAAATATTTGCTGCAAATATTTTTCATGTGAGGAACTTCATAAATAATATTTCTTTACTATCTTTGTTGTACTCATTATATCAATTTGAAGCATTAAGTATTTACCCATATCTGACACTTTTTTGAGAATGCATTTAAATCAGAATCTAAGGATGGCATCGATAGATTGAAGCAACCACTAGCTAGGAATATGATCCATAAAATGCATAAGATAATGCATTCATTAAATTCGTGCTAACAAAAAAATCATGGATCTTGTTGAATGTTCATGCTAATATTTGTCTTTCTATTGTAGAATCATAAAGACATAATTAATAATTGCAAGATACCACTTATTTATGCCCCATTTATTTATCATTAATCTTTTTATTGGTTTATTTGAAGGCTTAAAACAAATTTAATGACTTGATCCTCACATTATTGTCTTTATCTTATAGGAAAACGAGGAAAAAGAAGAAGAAAAGAAAAATTAAAACGAAAGAAGGGGAAGCATAAGGAAGATATTTCGCAAGATCAAAGTGTTTTTTTAACAATTGTTCATGAAATTGTTATCTCTTCTTTCTTAGGACACTAATTTTTGTTTGGGTTTAAAAAGAATCTTTCCAGTTTTTTTTGCAAAGGTTTAAAACAAACATTAGGAATACAACTTACTAAAGTTTTTTTTTGGCTAACAATTGAACAAAATGTCTCTCATTTGTCATTTGGTGTTTTAAAAAGAACACACATTTTTCTTTGTGGATTTAAAAAGAACAAGTGCAACTTTGTTTTTGTGAAGGCTTACTTGAACTGACATCATCGAAAAAGGACGTATGCGCTTCTCTCATGCTTTATAGCGATCTTGGGAATCAAAAGGCCTTTTTCATGATTTTAGGCTAAGACAAAGAAATCACGTCCACACTTCGATTTTGGTTTAAAATTGAACAACATCTTGTGCGAGCATGAGTGGGGGAATTATTGCGTATATTCTCTCTCTTTGTTGCCAACAAAGATTGATCGAGTTACGAATATTGTTTTCACTTGTTTTGTTTATCCTAGAGGGCCTGCCTTGGGGAAAAAGTACTCACCCAAGGGAACGACTCAACTGGTAACACTCTAAATCGAAGAGTATTTCCAACCGGGATATAAATGTGGGTATTGGAGTAAACACCAATATCACACGGTTGATTCCGACAAGATGGATCTGAAAGGGGACTCTTGTCATATGGGTCAATCTCCATGAATGAAAAGTATGAACTAAAACCCTTGTTTGTAGTTTCCTATTAACTCATTCACCGAGTTTATTGAAGTGGTGCATTGGAACTTAGATTCCAAGAAGTTACTTGCCATGTCTAATCTTGGTTAAAGTATAGAGGTTAAGACTTCATTCTTAACATACCTTTATACTCTCTCCTTGGTTGCATGTAAAATAATCTCTTCTTCTACGAAGAGCACGAGGTAAGCCCACCAAGAAAAATGTACCAATTGAGCTAGGATGTTATATTGCTTGTGAGTTAGTTTGAAAACACAGTGCTTTGATCGAAAACATTGGAAAACCAACATTCAACATGAGCATCAAATCTCAAACCCTTTAGGAGAAGCAAATATCCTTGAAAAAATTCACATGTTATTGCTTTCCCTTGGGATTCATATCCTTAGAGGCTTCTAAACATTTGGATTTCATCTCAATTTTCTCCTACTAAGGTCAACAATAGGTAACTCTTACATTAAATTTCCTTGGTTTCCGCATAATACACTTTGTGGGATAAGGGGAAAGTTGAGACATTAGACATCTAGATTCAAAATCTAATCAAGAGTGTGTTTATGGTAAAAAGAATCCATTAAGCAAAGATTAAATCAATTGGACCCCACATATGTGCTTGGCATCTTTTGGTCATATGGTTTTCATGAAAACATTGGTCTTTTTATTTTGCATTACTCGTAGAGAAAGGCATGTTCTTCACTATCTTGGTCTCATAAACAAGTCCTTCCTAGGTTCATTTAGGATCAAATAAAACACTTCACCCATCCCAAACATTTATCAAAATCCATCCCACCAAACAAATTTAGAGCTTTGGAAACATCATTCTAGACTTGGGTAATTCATCAAAATCAAAATCACCTTGTTTAGTTAGGAGTATGGGAATGCATCCTTTCTCGTAACTTTAATTAAATTAGCAATACTTTGAAAAACTTCATCCTAAGATCACATCCAATATCTTAGGGTTTACAAGTTCATTATCCAATCAAACCAATCAAAATCAAACCCTAAGTCTAGCATTGATCCAAAGTCCCTAAACGTTCAACACTCATATCATTTCCCCTTTTCATCCTCCATCTCATCATTGGTCCTAAGAACCTTAGAGGTCACTTTTGCAACAAGGTCAAAACACAAGAGGAACATGGAATATAAACTTGATCCATACATCATGAGTAATCCAAGTCAACTAAGCTATCAAAGCCTTACAACGCCGATTGATTATCAACACTCACATCTATACAAACTGTACATGGGATCATTACCTTCAAAAAATGTCAATAGTACAACAAATGTGAGTATGCCCAAATCAAATTTTGGGACACATTTCCCAATGGTAGATTTAAATCCAAGTCCAAACCTACAAATCCACCAACCGAACAATCAATCCATGAGCCTTCAAATGAACAATGTCATCCCACCAAATTACCACATGCCAAATGAGAATGTACCAAGTACAAGTTTTCCAAACATGAATCCAAAAAACTTTGGGATAAATTGTTTGCAAATCATACGAATATTGTTCAAAATCCAAACAAGATGTTAATGACTCCAAGTCAAGGTGACACCATGCAAAATCAAAGTTACCTAAATCAAGGCAATGTGATTCCCAACATCAACAATGTTCAATTTCAACCTATCATGCCAAATCTGAACATCATCCCAAGTTAGAACAATGTCCAAAATTGATTTTTCCATAATCCCATTCAAAAACCACAAGTATGCATCCCAAATCTTCTTGAACAAAAACCAAATCAACTATATCAAGGGAGTCAAGATCGAAATCAAGATCAAATTTGGTGAGACCAAATTGCTACACTTACCAAAATAATTGAGTCATTGCTCCAAGAGACATCTCCACCACCATTACCCATATCAACATCATTCCTTAGTTTAGGGCTTTCCCCTTTACCTAACACCAATCACTCTATCCAAATCAATCCACCTAACACCAATCAAGCCATCACATCAAATCCTTTGAATATACCATCGACATCGCACCAACAGATGGTATCTAATCAAATGACAACATCAATCCCGAAAAATCAAAATATGGTCTCCCAAGGACCTATCACCTTGGTCATTCCGACCATTCCTATCACCTCGATCACTCCAACCGCCCCTATCACACCCATCATATCTCAAACCACTATGATCACTTCAAAATTATCTCAACCACTTGTCACTACATCCAACACAATTTTGAATCCACCACCACTACCACCAAAACCAAACACAACAAGACAATATAACATTGTGCTAAAAGCTCACCAAGCCTACCAAAAGGCCATCCAACAATATCTAGCCACTCAACAAGCAACACGAGCTCAACAATTGCAACAAGCCTCTCAAGCTACCCAACAAACACAAGCACAAACACAAAAAAATGATAACTATTGGGGATAACGATGAACATTCAAACACTTGTGATAGCATTGACAATCTCCCCACCAAAATTGTTGAAAGCAAGGATCAAGATGAATCCATCACTGAGCACCTTGAAGTTGTGTCTACTTCATCCAAAGATCAAATCAACATACATCAAGAGTCACTTTTCAATCATGATCAAAATCCACCAACCAACAATGATCCAATCCAAGAAATGTCAACATCTTTAACCTTATGGTTGAAAACATTGGAAATCCATTCACCACAATTATTGAAAACAACGATCAAGATCAATCCATCATTGAGCACCTTGAAGTTGTGTCTACTTCATCCAACGATCAAATCAACATACATCAAGAGTCACTTTTCAATCATGATCAAAATCCACCAACCAACAATGATCCAATCCAAGAAATGTCAACATCATTTGACCTTATGGTTGAAAACATTGGAAATCCCTTCACCACAATTATTGAAAACAATGATCAAGATCTCTCCATCGATGAGCACCTTGAAGATATTTCCACCCCATCCGATGATCAACTCACCATACATCAAGAGCCACTTTTTAGTGATTTATTTCAAGGAGTGTTAGGATTATTCGATCCTATCGACATAATGCATGATCCATCGACCAATGATCATGTTGAAAATGTCTCTACATCACCTAATGAGTTAGAGGACATATCTCAAGATTTTATTCCAAAGCAAGATCAAAATCTTCCACTAAAGTCTAGCAATGGTCCTTTCCAAGACATGTTGACCCCCTTTGACCTCATGGTTACAGATACTGAAGGAACCTTAAACTTGAAACTTGAGGATATTGAACCACTTACCATGTCTAATGATGAAATCCAAGAACCCTTTGTAAGAAATCCATCCTTTGAAATTGACCCATGTCAAGAATTTGATCCAAAGCATGTCAAAAGTGATTCCAAAATTATTCAGGATCAAGAATTTGTATCTCAAAGATACTACAATGATCTAATGGACACTCTCTTATCTATGTAAGATGATCATATCCATGTAGCACATACTCCTCCATCTACCCATGAGATGCTTTATGCGGATGGACATGTAGATAATCTTCATTCAAAACAGGATTCCTTTACTCCTGATATTATTACACAAAAAGAGCAGGTTATTGATTCCTATAGCCAAACAGAGTTGTCAACATCAGGATCAAATATATCCCAAATTTAGACTAAGGATATTAGGTATGTAGATATCCAGCATTATCCGCTCAAGGAAACAAGTCAGACAGAAAAATATAATTCAGAGTTAGCAGAGGGAAAAATTGAAACAATGTCATCTACAGTGGTGATTTATCAGAGAATGCATTCTAAACAAGAGCTCTTAGAATAGGCAGAATCAAAGCATGAAGGTACTACTACCACCATACTGGGGGAAAATTTGTATCAAGCAAACATCAACATAGGGAGCATGAAGAATCCTTCTGATGAAACCAATGCCAATACTACAACCAGCCATGTCATGAATCTTCATCCACCCATCACCCCATCCACGAATTGGGACCAACGTCAAAAGAAAGGTATGAATCAAATCATTTGGAACGTTATAAAAGAAAAAGAAGCTAAGAAGCATAATGGACAAATCAAATATAAATGGATACCATAAAATACAAAGAAAGATCATCCCTATCAAACTCCATCAGTCAAAGAAATTATGGGGCAAAATATAAAAGGGAAAAGTATCCATCAAAGATGTCCACAAAAGCAAAAGCAGGCTTCTCAAGCAACGTACAAGGTATATCAAGCAGTTGGTCTTAATTCCACGCACACTTCTATATCCACCTATCATTGCTCATCTTCCCAAGTTTGGAGAGTCAAAGGTTCCAAACTATCAACCAAATCATCTTCTATCCCTAACCACACTCCATCCACACCTCCACACATGATATCCAATTCTCAAATTGACCATGTATTGGCAACGACCCTTCATCATAAGGATTCTGAAGGCACTCTATCGCGATGTACGCATAGAGACAGAGTTAACCCCGATATCAATAAAGTCGATCAAGAATCCCAAAAGTTGCATTCAAGTGCACGTATTCTAGCAAAGCAGCTTCTTCAAGCAGGATATCAATGGCACATTATGATAGGATCAGCAACACCTTGTGATTCAGCATGAGCTTAAAATCTTTCAGAAAAATAAAAAAAATAAAAAAATAAAATAATCCAAAAACAATCAGAAAAAGGATTGAAAACATTAAAGAGAAAAATCATCCTCTAGTGAAAATTGCATGTGCGGCGCTTTGAGCAAGACCATGATGAAAAACTAGCAAATTGGCATCATGTGTGGAATCAAGCATCTACATGCACCAGTTCAGATGAAAGTATCTCATCCCATCCATAATAAATACAATATTCCATCCATCTTATGCATAATAAATCCATTTCATCCATGAACCATTTATCCAATCCATGTGCATATGTCTGCATCCATCATCCAAGTTATCTTGATCTTGATGAAAGTTTGGGGCACACTTTATACTTGCTTATGGTAAACATCTTGACATGGGTCATTTTCATTGATCTTATCCTATCCAACGTTATCTGAGCCATGAAGGACATTCCAAATGAGGTTTCTTTATCCAAAAACCTTATCTTATCGCAAGATAATCCTTGGAATCCTTTGCATGCTTACCATATACATCCATCCATACACTTATCCGAGCATCTATCCATAACATTCCATACATTGCTAGACATTGGGGGCAGATATTTACATTTTGCCTCAAGAATAAATCTTGATCTATATCCTCTAACTTATGTGGCAATCTGAACATTGGCAAACGTGAAACCAAATTGGTCAAAGCACTTGTGAGCAAAATTCCAAATCACTAGCCCATGGCATATTTTGACGAGAAGACATTCCTTATCAGTCTTCATCTTTCATCGAACATCGATCCAAATAATCGATATCAGTCGCATCTAATTTGCACTTCAAATATCACATTGAATCATTTGAACATATTTTGTTCCAAATCAAGCTTTATCAATCCTGATCAATCAAATCCAATCAATCCATCATCATCTTAGGATATCCGTCCTTATCCTTGTGTTGCTTAACACTATCCTTGCATTGTTGTGTATCCTCAATAATGTTATCATCATCAATCCTGATCAATCAATCCTTTCATTTTTGTGCATCCTCAACAATGTTATCATCATCAATCTTGATCAATCAAATCCTTGCATTGTTGTGTATCCTCAACAATGTTATCATCATCATCAATCCATCGATTCGATCAATCAAACTTAGCTTTGTTTTTAGAAAAATCCCCAAATAGAGCACTGATATCATCACATATGTCCATATCCAAAATGTCAAAATCCTGTGAAAAATCCAAAAACCTCCAAAACATCAAAAAATCCAAAAACATTCATAAAAGTCAGAAAATGTCAAAAACATGGAATCTGAACTACGTTGTCTCGAGCTTAAATGTAGGAAAGGCTAATCTTTGATCAACCCTCGAGACACAAAATCCAAAAACATTTGAAAAACATCAAAAACACAAAAACATTTGAAAAAAACATCAAAATCCAAAAACATTTGAAAAATCCAAAAAACCCAAAAACAGCCTCAAAACATTCTAAAAATGTCAAAAACATCCAAATATTTGAAAAAATCCATCCATCTCATCTCACTTTCACTCGAAATAATCAATCATCCATAATAAATTGATCATCACCTTCATCCTTTGGCAACATAAACAGAAACAACCACAACAAATCAGCAACAGAAAACTTCAAATGCAAAAATCAAAATCGAAGCAACAAAACTTTAAAGAAAAATCAGACTCTTGATCATTTTCAAACATGTCAATCAACCTTATATCAACAGCCTATCAATCAACTTATCAACTCATCATCATCCCATACAATGCATGTCCTAGGATGTATCGTTCGATAATGGGCATCATTTTGGATATCACTTTGGATTCTTATCCTATCAAAACAAATCCCTTCTGGCTGAAGGTATGAAGAACATTGGCTTGTTTGCATACTTGATCTTTCTTTTGATTTATCTTATTGCGCTCATTCAAAGGACCTTTGATGATATCCTAAATGAAGGATTTAGAGAGATAGGAATGGAAGCAAATGATCATTATCTTTGTCTCTAGCGGTTGGACGCTCTTGTAATATAACTTGGTGAATACTTCACTTTGTTAGGTACGCCCCATGTTTCGTATGTCATGTGAACAAGAAATTTCCTATTTGTTTGTTGAGTCAAATTCCATCGCACTAGGTACAACACATCTTGGTTCTTATACCTGTAACGTATCTACGGTGTTATCAAACATGTAAGTAGCCTCTTAAAATCTCAAACCTTGATAAGAAAATCATTATCATCATCTCTAATAAAGTCTCATAAATCATGGACTTGTGGGATCCTCTTGTCATCATCTCTACTTTTCTCCTCACTAATATCATATCACCAATGCATCCATCATGCATCAATCCCGTGCATCCGTAAAACTATCAAAGATACCACATATCATTCATATCATACATAATAGGAAACATCGATCATTTCACATGCATTGCATTTGCATCATCATCATAATATAGATCTGTTAGTCTAAGCATCTGCATAAATCATCCATTGCATAATCATAGCATATCACATCATCCATCTCATCCATCTCGCATCATATCATCATTTAAGTTGTTTAAGATAATATAGATATGTTATTCTAAGCATCTTAAAACCATCTCATTTGCATCATCATCCATAACCATCCATTTTGAACCTCTTTATCATGAGATCGACCCTCAAATTGAATCTTTTTGCTTGATCTCTCGAGGGGGCAATGTACCAATGTACTTCTTTTCGTTGGGCCATCCGAAAAAATCAGAATTTTTTTGAATTTTGATCATGATAAGTTTATTCTTTGAACCAACAGAGCAAGTACCTTGCTTCAAAGAGGGGCAAAATGTAGACAGGAAAAATTGACATAGTGCATTTGATTAGGTCATATTCATCCATTCATCAAATAAATCAAGTTTATTTCATCAACCAAATTAAATAAATCAACTTGATCCTAACAACATCCTCTTTGATTAAATAAATCAAATATTTATTTAATCAAGTTTGAAATCACCTTTCATCCCCCTTTTGATTTAAATAAATCCCTAAATCTAAGTCAAATGGGTCAAAAGAACCTAATCATCACCTAAGCTAATCTAATCCTGATTAACCTAATCTAACCACCCATCACATCCTCTAGCTTTTCCCACTTGCAGCAATAAATCAATTTATTCATTTATAAATTCATCATTTTCTTTCAACTTGGCATAAAAATGGAATATTCCCTCAAGTTTGAATATGAAGACAAGTTGACTTGTCCCTTCCAACATTGCAATAACTTCTCTCTTTCATGTCCCCCACTCAACATTTAATTCTCAATTCAAATTTGAATCTCCCTCTCTTGGGCACATTGGCCAAAACTTTCACATTCCTCAACCTATGACAAGTTGACAAGTGGCTTCATCTCATTGGCCAAATCTTTATCCCACATTGCTCTCTCATAAGCATTATTTCAACTTGAGAATCTTTAAATAGAGGCATAATTCTTCAACAAATCCTCCACAACTTGATCTAAAAAGCTTATGCAAAATCACTCTCTTCATTTGAGAACTGATTTTGTCCATTGCATCATCATCATTAGCATTATCAAGGGTTGGGAAAGGGCTATTTTCCACAATAGCACCAATCCAATATGGGATAAAGTTTTGATCATGTTCTTATATGCTTGCAATTAGTTATTTGGTTCTATTTAGTTTTGCATATTTTAGCATGGTTAAGTATTTCATAGGGATGTTGAATTTAATGTGTTTCAAATTACTAACATGATATTATTATGTTAAGATTTAAACATGTTGCAGATTTAGCATCCACAGATACTATGATATCCTTCAATGTTTACTTCATCCATAACACATTTGTACAACATGATTCTTTTGCAATGTACTCCACTTTTTTAGTAGACAATGATATTGAATCTTGGTTCTTACTTTGTCACCTATACAACCTGCCACTTGTATTTTTTATGTCATCTATACAACCTACCCAATATGCATCTATATATGCACTCAAGGAGAAATAAATATCCCTAGGATACTATACACCAAAATTTGGATTTCCCTTCAAGTATCTAAATATCCTCTTTATTGTTGCAACATGAGATTCTCTAGGACCTTCTTGAAATATTTCCACAAGACAAACTATATGCATGATATCTGGTCTAGTAGAAGTTAGATATGGTGGTCCTTTAATCATTGATCTAATCTTTCTCTAATATACCTTAGGAGATTCATCATTCTTGCTCAAATTTTCAACCAGTAATCATAGGAGTACATACCAGTTTAGAATCCTCCATTCCAAACTTCTTTAACATTTCTTTAACATATTTTGAGTGGGAAATTAAAATACCTTTTTTTGATTGATTTATTTGTAATACAAGGAAGAAATTCATCTCCCCACACATTGACATCTCAAACTCTTTTTGCATCTCCTCTAAAAACCTCTTACATATACCTTCATTTCCTCTAAAAAATAATGTCATCAACATACACTACCACAATTAGGATTTGTTCTCCTTTAACCCTAAAGTAAATGTTTCTATCTATAGTACCGTTTATGAATCCTTATTGTAATGAGTACTTATCTATCCTTGTATACCAGGCTCTAGGATCATGTTTGAGTCAATAAAATTCCTTGTTCAACCTACAAACCATATCAACATCATCTGATAATTGAAATCCTTTCGGTTGTTCAATGTACATTTGTTCCAACTCACCATTCAAGAATGTAGACATCCATCTGATATTCTTTAAAGTTCTTATATCCTATAAAATCCAAAAACATTCCAATGTCTTCCATCCTTGCCACTAGAGAAAAAGTATCTTCAAAATATATTTCCTTCTACTTGTGAGTAGCCCTTACACACAAGTCTAGCCTTCTTTCTAAAAAAAATTCCATCCTCATTCAATTTGTTCCTAAAAACTTACTTAGTTCCTATCAAATTCTAGTTTACAAGTCTTGAGACCAATTCCAAAGTCTGGTTGTTCTCAATCTGTTCCAAATATTCTTTCATAGCCTTGATCCAATTTTCATCTTTGCAAACTTGAGTTACTTTTTTAGGTTCTACCTTTGAAAGTAAGCAAAATTTTACCTATTCCTCTTTCATAGCATCTTTTCTTCTTGTCAATACACCTTTTCTCATATCTCCAATGGTTTGATCTTTAGAATGGTTCTTATGCACATGCTTAGGATTCTTTGGGATATTTTCTAAAGCTTCTTCCCCTTTAGTTGTCATTTCTTTTTCCTTTTCTTCATCATTTTATTCTTCAATGCAAAGGGGTTTCATTAGACTCATATCCTTTTATCAATATTGAACTCTGTAGTGCTTCTTCATCCACCTTAACACATGCACTCAATGATTTTCTTCAATATTTTATTGTAGTATTGGTAGGCCTTACTTTCTATAGAGTATCCAAGAAATACTACATCAAATCTTGCATCAAAATTTCCTAAGTTTTCTTCATATCTTATGATATATCATTTACTTCCAAAAACTTTGAAATATTTTACAGCAGGTGATTTACTATACCATGATTCATGGGGATTCTTCAAACCATTCACTCTTTCTTAACCTCTATTAAGAATGTATACTATATTATGAATTGCTTCTCTCAAATAAAAATATGATAGTTTTATCATAGTCCTTGCAGTTTCTTAAAATATTCTATTCTTCCTCTCCACAACTCCATTTTGTTGAGGAGTTCTAGGAGTTGATAAATGTCTCTTTATTCAATGATCTTCATAAAAACTATTAAACTCATTGGATGTGAACTCTCCACCTCTATCATAACTCAATAATTTGATTATTATATCCATTCATTCTCAACCATAGGCTTAACTTGTTTGAAATTATCTAGGGATTATAATTTTTCTTTAAGAAATGCTACTCAAGTCTCTCTAGAATAATCATCAATCAATAACATGAAATACCTATTATCATGTGAGACTATTTTTCTAGTAGGTCCACACAAGTCTATATGTACCAAATCCAAAGGACCTATGATAGAATATTATTTTTTCTTGAACCTCTTCTTAGATTTCTTTCCAAACTGACACTCTTTGCATGTTGCATTGATAGGCTTTGTAATCCTTGACATATCTCTCACTACATCAGTAGAACTAATCTTCACTAGGATTTCAAAATTGATGTTACCCATTCTTCTATGCGATAGATAACTTTCATTGACTTCAGACATAGACACTTAACACTACTACCTTTAAGTTGATAAATATTGCCTTCTATCCTTGTACCTACAACAACTAAAGTTTTTGATCTTCCTTTTCTAATTTCACAACATTCATCCTGAAACAAAATATTATGTCCTCTCCTAAACATCTATCCTACACTAAGAAGATTATGTTAGAGACCCTTGAAATAAAGAATATCATCTATTTTATGCTTGCCATCAAAACTAATTGAACCTTTTCCAAAAAATTTAGTAGATGTATCATCACCTAACTTAACAAGACCACCATCATACTGTAAAATTTTAAAAACTTACTCTTATCACTTGTCATTTGATTTGAGAATCTATTATCAATTATATAGTAATTTCTTTCTTCTCTTGCATGAAAAAAAGTTACCATAGTGCCTTCAATGTTGAGACCTATTACCAAAGTAGTTTCCTTCACACATCATTCAAAATTAGTAGAATTTTTTCTGATCTTTAGAGTTATGAATATGGATTCATCACTTTCCTAATTAGGATAGCCAAATTCCTCATCATCAAATACACCATTGTATTTTTCAACATAATAACTCTTCTTGATAAATTTTCCTTTATGATCCTTAGGTTTTCCATTTGAAACTTTGATTGGACATTTAGAATCATAATGACCTATCTTTCCACAATTGACACATTTAAAGGGGTAATTAATTTTTTATTTTCTAGTGTCCTTTTTCAATCCTCTTGAAAAGATTGCTTCCACCTTATCAAGATCATCCATATCTGATTCATCATCCTTCTCTACTTTGTAGACTTTAAAAACAATTTCTTTCTTTGTAGAATCTTGACCAAACTCTCTTAATTCATAAGAAATTAAATCACCAAAAATATGTTCTAAAGAAAAATTATCCAAATTCTCAGTTTCCTCAATAACGAAAAATTTAGAACAATAATTTTTAGGAAGAGTTCTTAATACCTTTTTCACCACTTTTTTTTCTTCTAGCTTCCTACCAATACCATTGACGACATTGAAAAATTCATCTACTTTGAGCATGTAGGATGTAATATCTTCATCTTCATACATACTTAGGGTTTCAAATTTGGATTTTTAGTTTTGCATATTTTCTTGCTTGAATTTATTATCTCATTCATAAATGCTCTCTAACATTATCTAGACATCTTTAGCATATTTCAGACTTATCACCTTTCCAATTTTAGAATCAAAGAGACCACTTTGAATAACATTCTTTGCTTTTCCATTGCTCTCATATTCCTTGATTTTATCATTACCTTTTGAGCTAGCGATAGGCATAGTGTATCATTTTTTAACTAACTTTTAGATACCAAATCCAAGAGAAACCAAAAAGGATTCCATCATGTCCTTCTAGTAAGTATATTTTTTTCTATCAAACATAGGATCTTTGACACCCTTCATGTGTGCCATTTGGATCTACCTCAAGCAATTAAGCTTTCTACAAGGAACCACAATATTGATACTAATTGTTAGATGCTCAAGATAACTGAGAGGGGGACGAATTAATTGTACATTCAAAAAATTCAATCCCTCGTCAACATTTAAACCCTTGTTAGCCCTTAAGCCCCTATCATACATTAGAAGAATGTAAACATATGAAACAATAATGAAAGCACATCAAAGAACATAAGAACACCATATTTATGAGGAAAACCCAAGAAGGAAAAAACAATGGTGAGGATTAGCTCACATATATATGAATTGTAAACCGAATATAATTAGCCTTACTACCATGAAGAAATAAGAATAGAAGAAGACTGTTACAAAGAGATTCACTATCTCAAAGAAGGAGGATAAATACACCACTACAAATTTTCACCATTTGTAACCTTTGACTCAATGCATCTAGTAACTTCAAGCACACTCAACATATAGACACCTTTTATTCACTACATCTGGAGTTAAGGAATAAATCTCACACTCAAATAACTACACTTAATCAAATCCTCATCATTCACATGTTCCTTCTGTTAGAACTAGAAAAATCTCACATTTTTCACTTGCCTCCACCCACCTATCTCCCATGTACCGCAAAAATTCTCCACACCTTAATTTCATGATCAAAAAAAATTGTTGAAGTTTGTGTGACAAGATTCATTTTATAACCCATGTTAACTAATGATCCCATTAGTATGGCCTTTGACATATTGGTATCCTCCTGATCATAGTTAAGAAAAATCTATGAGAACAATTCATCCTTATCAGGAAGATCATGTGCATGCCTTTCCGATCAACAACTCATAACCCTTCATTTGAACATTTCCTGCATATCGGGAAGAGGTGAATCAAGTTACAGTGATCAAAGACCCCAATGCTAACATATGTGCGTAATCAGGAAGACAATGCCTATCGTTTCACTGATAAAGACTTATCAAAAAGAGCAAGGTAATCAGAGTGAAGTATTCAAATCATACCGAGCTCGTGAGTCACTCTGATGGAAGCCTCATCGATGGGAAACATATATACTTTTGTCGATGAAGTAGGAGAACAACTATATCAGAGAGACATATACAATCATATTGAGTCCCTCAGATCTCACTAACCATAAGGGTTATGCGAATGAAGGAGGTTCTCAAGGAAATTCTCACCGACTTATCCAAATGAATGAAGTAGTGGGGGAACTACATCGAGGAGACCAAGGGCATCGAAAGGGAATTCTATTCTCTCAAAGATAGTACATGTCAACCCGATGGTAACATAGAAGGACCATTATTTGTCGAAAAGACACCGAGTGATGAATAAAAGGATATCTAATGATCCAAACCACCTTGACATTGGGAAAAATTCATAATTTTCTCCTTGAAATAATAAAAGTTGAAAAGCATGAGAAAGGGAATTTGTATAATATTAGTAAGAGTATTAGGTGGTCTTCACGATTAAATATGAGGATCAAAGGGACACTTCATATCGAAGGTACATTCAATTATGTCTTGGAAATCAGTTATGAATGTATAAAAAAAAGGTGGTTCCAAATGAAACACATGGATTTGCCTAAGATTAACAGGGTTTCACTGATGTAGTCTTCTTGTATCACTCTGATATTTCAAATTTTAAAAAACCTGTTGTATTCATTTCCAGTGGCAGACATTAATGGCCACACAAATGCACCTTATGTAACTTTTTATTGAAAAGAGATTGAACAAAAATAATTTTTAGAAGTTGCAGTGGTAAGGACAAGAGATCGAACAGGAGTGAAGGAATTTAGTGTGGCCGAAAAAACACAAGTAAGCATACGAAGCTTCCCTACAATTGATAAATTATAGTTCAATTCTACCACCTTGTAAGGAATCAGAAACGAAAGATTAAAGCTCTGTAAAATGAAAAGGTAGGAAGAAACAAGGTGAAAGTAGTCAATCCAAAAGTAAGAAACAAAAAACTAAAATGTGCCAAGAATTAAAAACAAAAGAATGAAAAAGTTGAACCAAGATCTCATTGATCAATTGTCTAGTTCAGGGCCAAAAGCCAAAAGGTCTACACAATTGAGGGTTGATGTAGAAAGGTTAGAAGATAAATGCAAACATATAGGTGATGTGTGGACTCCTATTAGGGGATATGAATTGTTCATGTTTCATTACTGTCAAAGAAATAGATTTGAACCAGTGTGTAACCCCTAGAATTTCAATTTGGGAAAACTAGTTGTTCCCAATGTCTTTGTGAATGTAGAACTCATAAAACTTCTGACCAACCATTATAACCTAGACCTTAAGGCCATTTGCAACCTTCAAGGAGAGCCT